>JAAGWO010000657.1:0-93961 GCA_013266205.1 Fusarium decemcellulare
GGTTAGTAGGGGTGGCCCTCAGCTTGACAGTGTTGGAAAGGAGGAGCGGTCTACACGATGAGCTAAGGCCACCTGCGGTGCTTTTGCGCTAGGGTCTATGAATAAAAGGCTATTGGATCCGGTGAATCATCGAGCAACTTGCAACTCATCTTCCATCACTTCCCTTTCTATCCACTGTACGAATCGTCTCATCAAGTATGGCATCCGACAAAGTCGCCGAAGACCAAGGCGACGGCGCCGTTGAAATGGTCGAGCTCAAGGGACAGCTGGACCAGAACCGTCTTGCACCTGCACAGGCCATGTCTGAGGAAGAGTTCCTGGATGCCGAAAAGAAGGTAAAGCGCAAACTGGATATTCGCCTCCTGGCTTGTGTTTGGCTCATTTTTGTCCTTAACTACTTGGATCGGGTTAGTAGACCAGCTGCAAATCACCATTGGATAGAGCATTTCTTGGCTGACTTTTCAATGTCTTGGCGATAGAATAACATTGCTGCCGCCAAAGTCGCTGGTTTGGCAGACTCCCTCAACCTCACCGCTGCTCAATATGCCACCGCTGTCGCAATCCTCTTTGTCGGATACGTCTTGATGCAAATTCCATCCAACATGTTCCTCGCACAGCTGCGCCCATCTCTATATCTGCCCGCGTGCATGGCCCTTTGGGGTCTTCTGTCGACTCTGACTGGCATCATCCACAATGCAGCGGGCTTGTACGCTATTCGGTTCTTCCTGGGCTTTGTCGAAGCAGCCTTTTATCGTGAGTTACGGAAACCTCCTTGGAAATTATGGACTGGAGTGGTATAACTAACAACTTGTAGCCGGTGCACTGTTCCTCATCTCCTCCTGGTACAAGCGATCGGAAATGGGACTTCGAAGCGCTATTCTGTTCTCTGCTACTCAGCTAGGCAGCGCTTTTAGTGGTCTCATCGGTGGAGGCATCAAGAGTGGACTTGAAGGTGCACGTGGACTGGAATCGTGGAGATGGCTGTTCCTCATTGAGGGTTCCATCACCATCTTCGTCGCCCTCTGCTCAGTGCTCTCGCTGCCTGACTGGCCTTCGACAACGCGGTGGCTTACTCCAACCGAACGCGCCGTTGCTGAATGGCGATTGATCTAAGACGCGGGACAAGTGGACGAAGATGATGAGAACTGGACCTACGGCTTTAAGTTGGCCTTTAAGGACTGGCGACTGTACATTTTCGCCTTCATGTTCTTCTGCTTGCAAGTGGCCGCTGCAACCTCCAACTTCTTCCCGTCTGTGGTCCAGACTCTGGGATATGGCAAGACGGCGTCTTTGCTGTTGACGGCTCCCCCGTACTTCCTGGGGCTCATCTTCTCCATTGCAAACAACTGGTCGGCCGACCGACTTCAGAACTCGTCATTCCACGTCATGTGGCCTCTCGCTCTCGCCATCGTCGGTTTTGTCGTGGGTGCTGCTGCTCTGCAAACTGGACCACGATACTTTGCCATGATGTTGATGGTCGGTGGTGGTCATGGAGCCAATGCGGTTGTGCTGGCTTGGACTTAAAAGACGATGCTTCGACCTAGGATCAAGCGTGCTGCTGCGGTAGCCTTTGTCAACGCATTTGGCAACATTTCTCAGGTGTGGACTTCATATCTCTGGCCAGACTCTGACAAGCCTCGATACGTGCTGGCAATGTCGGTCAACTCTGGCTTTGCGCTTGGAACGATCATACTTGCACTTGTCATGCGCATCATTTTGCAGCGGGCCAATAAGAAACTGGACTCAGGCGCTGAGGTTTCTGAGGTTATGAAGGGAGAGTCTCACGCTCAAGTGGCGGGAATGACCGAGGAGGAACAGCATGATAGCCGAGCAGCATTCCGCTTTGTCACTTGATCACTGGTACACGAAGCCACAACCTACACTTCTGTCCAGCCCGTAAAGACCACCGAAGCAGATACCACCTCGAGGCGTCAACTACCTAGTCTAGTACTCAATAAATCTTTTGACGGCGTCAAAGATGCGCATCAAAGATGTTCCATCAAGCTGTGACTACTTCTAGAAGTGCATGAGTTATTCACCTCATCGAACCCCCAGTTACATGAGACGCAAGAACACCGGATTCAATTACATGTTCCCTGATGGTTGGTAGTCCCCAAACTCCCGCCCTTGGACTATCCAGTCCAAGTCAAACCAAGTAGTCATATCCCCAAGCTCTGTATAAAAGGACCCAAACTCGATATTGTTGTACATGCTTGGGAACTCATTGGTAGAAATGAGATCGCCCACATTTGCCTCGCCCACACCGTCACCAACAGCACCAGCTTGCCACTGAGATTGGTGCATAGATATTAGAGAATGGCCAACTTCCATTTCTGTCATGTGGTCTTGGCCTCTGTTCCTCCAGACATCCAGTGTTGTCTGTACTAGCCGTTCAAACTTCTCCAGTGCATCAGCAGCGACACTCCATGTTTTGCCAAGATACCTCAAAACCGTGGAGCAGGCATTGGCATTGCTTGTAAATGTGTCAATGCCCACTTCTTGTAATAGACTTGGGTTGATCCAAAGACAGTACATAAAAGTGATGCCGCTGACGAAGACGCTGTGCGCCGTGAGCCAGCTATTGTTCAGTTTGCAGAATCGCTGCAGCTCAGCACAAATGAGTACCGTCTTGACTGCACTATTGTAACATATCCGCCACGAGTCGATAGTTGGCTGGGTAATCGCGGGCGATGGCCTGTAAAGTAGCATGAGACATTGGTGATATTTTATTTCGAGGCTCCGCATTCCATGATCCGAAGAATTGCGACGGGATTGCCACTTCAACTGGCTTATGAGTTCGTTGTGGAGAGCATCGCAGGACTTGTGTACGGCAACTTGCCATGCGGGCGTGTCCGTAGGCCAGGGGAAGCGATCGGGCATGTTGACGACTCGGTATAGTGTCAGTTTGATCTCGGCAAGAATGCGGTCGAATCTAAATGAGTAATGTGATACTAGATATGCCGGTACTTGGAGCTTGGTTCGCTTAGGACTCTGTATAGAAGATTGAGAAGGCTCAGTCTGGCTAGGCGTAATTGGAACCGACTGTTCACCCCCAGGATATTCTACATCGATCGCCTCGTCCCGCAGAGTCAATGGCCGACCAAGGACTACGGCCAACTGCCGCTCAAGCGAGTATGCCGACCAAAATATGCCACTTCGGAGTGTCTTTCTGGTCTCGATTTGCCGTTGATGCTGTTCCGTCATGGTGGCGGTTGTCTCAATCCATCTCCTCTGAAACCCCAAATCCAAGCAGCTTGCGATAATGTTGGAGGTCAGAAACCAGGCGTTGGGGCCATCCACAAAGTTGAAGCTACAGAGAGTCAACAGTAGCATGATTTGCAGGCCCTCACTACTGTCATGCAGGGCAAGACTATCGAGACGTGACATGGCAGTCGCAAAGTAGCGCTCTGAAGAGAAGTCGGTGGAAAGGCGTGCCTCCAGGGTTCGAGATCCCAAAGCAATAATCAGAAATATTTGGACTGAAGATATAGGTGAAAGGCTTGCCTCGATCTCAGACAGTCGAGGCATGTGGTGTGTGAAGGCTGATGCTGCTTGAGGGTGCTTGGTGAACAGACTCTGTAACCACCCGTGGGTGACATCCTCGTCCAGAAACGGATAGAGGGGCTGGTAGGTTTCGAAATAGGCATCGACAAAGTGTTGAAGATCAACTTCAGATGTCCAGTCTGGAGGAAATGGCTTTGCCCTCTCGGCATTGATACCTTGCGTGGCAGCGTTACTAGGTGTTGCCCAACAAGTTGCAAGGCCTTGGGACTGGGGAATGGCCGAGAAGATGAGCCTTGCAAAGGGCACCCCTGATGATGGCCCTAGGTATTTGGATTCTTTGGAGTTGGCGAGTGATAAGAGCCCGACTTCATGAGCGAGTGGTTCATTGGGTTTGATCTGGGTTGAGGTGGCTGGACTAGTTTCGGTCTGGGAATCAGGCGTGGAACCATAGACGTTGTGAACGAGATGGCCTAGGGTATGCGGCGATTGTTCTGTGATTTGATGTGGCACTATCTCATTCTGTGGCTGTTGCTGTAACGGAACTGGTGATGGTTGTGCAGCCTGTCCTTGAGGTGCCTGCTGGGCCGGGTCGGAGATGGTAGCACCGATCTCGATTGGCTGTGATACTGTTGGAGCATGGTCCATCCTTTCCGGAGCTACCTCGCGCAAAGCATCCTCCAGCCAGCGGAGACGAGCTTCAACCTGGCTCAGGTGACTATTCCCGGGTCAGTCGGCATAGAACTCGTCGCCTCCATCGCCATTGGCCTCTCAACCTACCTCAAAGTGCCGGCATTCGGAATGAGGCCAGGGCGAACACAAGTATGACCCACACGAGCGCAGTGACCACATGCAGGTTGTTGGTCGTCACAGCGAATCTTCTGGGTGCGACATCGCAAACACGCAGTCCCCTTCTTTCGACCAGGTCCCGGTCCCGATGCCGACGCCGAAGCTCGTGGGGCCTCCTGCGGGGCCGGAGAGTTCCGGTTGTTGGAGACCTGCTGGTCTGGGCCCATGCCCTGTTCTTCCATTTCTCAGGCAGCCAATGCTTCGGTCAAAAGGCGGTCCTGAGGAGATAGCATAAACTGGGGATCGGAGACGGAGACTGAATGGAGGGCATGGGGATAAGCCGATATATGAAGCCGTTGGTGGGGGCAAAGCCGGGATGCCGTGACGCTCCCCCACAACACGAACTATCCTACAAGCGTTTAGTCTGGGGCATCACAAACCTTGCAAGGCGGGGAATTCGTGTGGAGTAACCTGGCATCAGTCGGCATAAGCCCGAACCAGGACGCCACTTCTCTGAAGCTTTAGAAAATGTGCTGGCCACCATGACGGGCACTCATACATCATAGAATTTTGCTTTTATCGTGATCTCAACTCGCTGGTGCACTGAGAATTGTTCCCTTAGCTCTTCTCATCATTCACGGACCAAACGCATCACTATGGCCTCGCAAACCCGTTACTATGCCTCACCGGCCGATGCGGCTGCTTTCGCCAAGTCTCTTCTCACCAAGTCTGGCTTGCCCGAGGATGACGCCGAGTTGATGGCCAAATGCCTTGTTCAGGCTGATACCCGCGGAGTGGTAAGTTCATTTGCTTCAATAATGTCGCTGTAGTTGTTAATAAGTAATCCTTCGTCTACAGGACACACACGGTCTTGCCCGACTGCAGCAATACATTGAACGAGTGATGAGTGGACTTGTCAAGGCCAAGCCCGATATCAAGATCACCGAGAAAACACCCGTGGCCGCCCACGTTGACGGTGACAATGGCTTCGGCTTTATTGTTGCATGCAAGGCTATGGACGATGCTATTCGCCGTGCGCAGACCTACGGCATTGGTATCGTTACTGTCGAGCACTCGAACCACTTTGGTATGGCGGCGACATATGTGAATCAGGCTCTCGATGCTGGCATGATCTCTCTGGTCTTCACCAACTCGGCCAAGCAGATGCCCCCGTTCGGTGGAAAGGAGACTCTCCTGGGAATCTCCCCCTTTGCGGCCGGTGCACCCAGCCAGAACGAAGTCCCTTACATCTTGGACATGGCCCCTTCGGTGGTGGCCAAGGGCAAAATTCGCCGTGCTGCTCGACGAGGTGAGAAGATTCCCTTGGGCTGGGCCTACGACAAGGACGGCAAGCCCACTGAGGATGCCGAGGCTGCCCTGAATGGATCTATGGCCCCCATCGGTGGTCCCAAGGGCTCCGGCATTGCTATTCTCATGGACATCATGTCTGGTGTTCTCTCTGGTGCCGAGTTTGGCGGCACTGTTGGTGACCAGTACAAGGAGGCTCGGCCGCAGAACGTCGGACACTGTTTCATTGCTATCAAGCCTGACGTGTTCATGTCGGCTGATCAGTTCCGCGCCCGGATGGATACGTTGGTTCAGCGTGTGCATGGCGTAACACCTGCCGACGGCTTCAAAGAGGTGTTGTTCCCCGGTGAGCCAGAATATCGTCTGGCAGTGGAGCGAACAAAGCAGGGTCTCCCGTTCGCGGATGCAGAGAAGAAGATGTTTGATGATCTAGCAAGCAAGTACGAGGTGTCACAACTCAAGCTTTCTGAGACCCCTTTGGATAATTAGGTAGTACAAGGGTAAAAAAAAGAAATACTTGGGAGGTTGCGATGCAATTAGACGCAATAAAGTATGAATGTTTTTATGATGTAACGAAATGAATGCAATGAGTAATATCGGTGATTGGCATTGTGCAACTGGGCGTATAATAGGCATCTGAACAGGGGGCGACTTCAAATTATTAATGGGTGAGAATCTTCGAGGAAGAGATGTCTACATTGTAATCTAGAATGATTTCTCATAAATGAATTATATAGAAACCTATTACTTGTTCAAATCTACAGTGATTAATAAGTCGAGGCACCGTGATACTTCAATTTCATGTTTTCAGAGACTATGGCTTTAACCAAACGACCGCATGCAAATCAGTCATTGGTTATCTCCGTTTGGTCGTTTTTACTGCTTATTATTGAAAGATCTATGTTGTTTGTTTATTTCTTCCCACGGAACTTGCCAAAGGCTTCCTCTACAGACATGCCCCCACGAATGGCCTCGGCGCACTTCTCATCGGCCGAAACAACAGTAGGAATAATTTCCAACACCTTCTCAGCCAGATCAGAAGGTAAGACGACAACGCCATCTTTGTCCGCAATTATGTAATCGCTCGGATTGATCGTGGCTTCTTGAATCGACGATTGTAGTTGGACAGGAACGTTGATTTGCGAGGGGAAGCAGACGGCACCACCGGCTGTTGTCCCGTGAGTTCGTGCAAAGAGCTGAGTAGATGGATTTAGTTTCGTGCGCAAATATCTGAGAGGAAGTGCATCTGATGTGGCTTACAGGAAAGTTAAGATCGCGATGCTCTTGGAGATCTCGGACGGATCCGTCAATGACCACGCCCGCCGCACCTAGGTGCTTGGCTCGTAGTGACATCAGGCCTCCGTAGCAGGCATTGATATGGGGAGCAGGTTGAGAGATGAAGACTACGGCATCTTTCGGGATTTGATCAATCTGATTCCTCTCCGATTAGCTGAGACTCGCCCTACGCGACACGGATTGAATGGGCTGTGGCACGTACATAGTTGCCCTTGACTTTGGGAGCGGAAGTGTTAGACTTGGGCTCAAACTTGACCGTGAAGGCAGGGCCGACGATCTTGGTGTCGCCTGTCTGAAATTCAGGCGAGTAGAGATTGATGCCCTCCAGGAAGCCACCGTGGGCGTGTCCTAGCTTGGACAGGCCATCGGAAATCTGGCTAGTGTCAATACGAGTTGGTCAAGCAATTGTAGTACAGATAGTGGGTGGACTTGCGTCGCAGCTGGACCACTGCTTGAGGCGGTCGATGATCGATTCAGTGGAAGACATTATTGGGACGATAATGGAAATTTGAGCTGTAGCGCGGTATAACCCAATGGCATATTTTTCTGGATATAAATTATTGAGGGTTGTATGATGACAGCGGAGGCGTACCGACATGGGGTAGTGGTAAGCGTGGGGACCCGGCTTTCGACCAAGGAATGACGATGCTCAAGTGTATGACTCGGCCATAACCCCGGCTCCACACCGGCGCCAACCCGAGCAAGGTGGACCCGAGATGTCACAAGAGCGGATTCTTGGATACCCTTGCGGGTTGTCTGTGTCGAGGCAGGCGTGCTTTGTAGATGAGAAATAGACGTGAGGACTAAGGCATAAAGAACTGATGCACACTATCAGCCTCCTTTCATAGGCAAATTGGCTCAGTCTCGTCGTGACCATGGCTTCGTTTCCGCAGAGCAACCGCACCTACCAAATCCTGGATGCTGCATCCAAGGGTGGTTACGCCGTGGGAGCATACAATTGGTAATTCAATACAGTGACCGGCTTTCAAGCCTACGATATTGTTGACAGTTCTAATTTCGACATAGTTACAACGATGACGGTGTCATGGCCGTGATTCGCGCGGCCGAGGCTGCCAAATCGCCCGCCATCATCCAAGTCTTCCCTTGGACCCTCAAGTTCCAGGGCCCTCACTTTATTCGATATGTCATTGAAGCTGCTCACGCAGCCAGCGTTCCGATCGCAGTCCATCTAGACCATTGCATCGAGCCCGATGACGTCGAAGCCGCCCTCGAACTGCCCTTTGACTCTATCATGGTAGACGCCTCGATCCACGAACCAGCAGAGAACATTCGCCGCTGCAAGGAGATTGTCCAGAGGGCCAACGCGAAGAATATTGCTATCGAGGCTGAGATGGGTCGTATAGAGGGTGGCGAAGATGGGCTTCCCACTGTTGACCTCGACACAATCTTGACTCAACCACATGAAGCAGTCGAGTTCGTTCGAGAAACCGGTGTCCAGTTCCTCGCCCCGTCTTTTGGCAACGTCCATGGCAACTACGGCCCAGGCGGCCCAGAGTCTTTCTGGAAGCTCCCTCTGTGAGTTCCCCACAGCACCAGATCAGCTGCACATTTCGTGGATGTGTTCAACTGATAGAGTCCAGTTTAATGGATGTGCACAAATGCATTCCCGATATTCCCTTAGTGTTGCACGGCACTCACGGTGTGTCTGATGACCAGTTCCGCGAGACTCGTGAGTATGGCATGGTCAAGGTCAACCTTAACAGGACAGTTCGGGATGAGTACACACAGTTCGTCACAGAGAATGCTGGTAGGCTGGAACTTACCATACTAAAAATGAAAGCAGTAGAGGTGTACCAGGCATCTATTGAACGGGTTATGAGAGACGTCTTGCATTCTGCTGGCAAGGCTCCGTAGATGAATAGAACACCCGAACTTGTCGACATCAAGATCCCGACCTTGTCCCACCTTGGATGTCTCGTGCTGCATGCCTTGAATTTTCCACTAAATTGAATGGGGCTTGGTCTCATCTCTTCCTACTGGGGGCGTCAAACTTTGACCCCTTGACCGGCCAAATCCCGTAGTGCACTCGCCTAGCATGAACAAAACCTTCTCCCACGATCAACCCCACTCGCCCCTAAGGAGACTAAACCCCGTGGGCACGACCCATTCGTTAAGACGGATGCCAATATTGCCCTGACGCTTTCATGGGGATTGCTCTAGCTTGCCGGGGCCCCGGAATGTTGGTACTGAAATGGTATAAGCCGACGAGTAAATGCATAATTCGGCAAACACGGAACTTAGCGCTGGCGGTGTCAGCAATCTAAACACCGGGCGCGACTCGCGTCGGCTTGAGTCTCAAAGAAACAAGATGGTTTAGGCCCAAAATCCAGTTTCCAAGTCTGAAGCTCCTTAGTGAAGTATCCAGCTGAGCTACTGAAATTCATTCATCATTTGCGCCTTGCGTTCGTGGGAGCTAAAAGGAAAGGTTGCTCGAACAACTTGATCCTTGCACTTGCAGTTGGCGAGCACTAGATTCCAACAGGGGCCGGTCGCCATTTGATCTGTGCCCCAAACCCTCCCTTGGGTGGATTAGTACAAGGCCAGACGAGACCCATCCAACGTACGACCGAAGACCCGTCGACAACCCATTAAAGCAGTTCCTCCTCCTGACTATATGTATCTTGGTCATCTCCTTCCTTCTGCTTATCGACACTGGTCGCCCATTTTCACCTGCTCATCAAACCGGCACAAGTCCGACTGCGAGCAAGATGCCCCTAATCGACAAAGCCGTGTACGAAAAGACTCCGAAGGAAGCCATCTCCTTCAGGATCCTCTTGTATTGTATAATTCTGTCGTTTTCAGGCGCAATGCATGGTCAGTGTGGGATATCCTTACCTCCTCGACATCTCGATTGACAAACAACCTCTTCATAGGCTTCAACACTGCCAACATATCTGGCGTCCTAGCCATGAAGCCCTTCGATTCCCAGTTCGAACTTGACAACATGAGTGATGGCGAGTTAGCCAATTGGAAAGGCTGGATCACATCCGTGCTGATTCTTGGCTCTTGTCTTGGCTCTCTTACATGCGCACCTGTTACCGACAGACTGGGCCGCAAGCCATCCCTGGCCGTCTTCTCTGTCTTATTTGTTGCGTCTGCAGTGCTCATGACCGCCAATCCGGGCCGATCGAACGGACGCATAGAGTTTCTCATCGGGCGTATCCTCTCAGGCTACGGCTCTGGAGCTGCGAGTGTCATTGGCCCCGGTTACATTGCCGAGATTGCTCCCCAGTCCATCCGTGGTGGCTTGACTGCCCTCTACAACGCTAACACCATGCTTTGTGTTGGCCTTGCTTACTGGATCAACTATGGCTCGTTGCAAAACATCAGCTCTGATACAAACACGCAATGGCAGGTGCCAATGGCCGTCCAAGCTCTACCTGGAGTGATCCTGATCATCGGCGTTTTCGTCCTCCCTGAATCGCCTCGATGGCTGCTCAGCCGAGGCAGAATGGAGGAGGCTCAACAATCCTTGGAACGCCTACGACGTCTGCCGCGCGACCACCCTTTTGTGCGCCAGGAGTTTGACGGCATCCAAGCAAGTCTGGAAGTACAGTCTGGGAAGACGGGCACCATCAGCATGGTCAAGGAGATGTTTGGTCCAGCCATCAGAAAGCGCTTGTTTATGGTCATGATCATCCAAGTTGGCTTCCAGTTCTCTGGCGGCAACATCATCACCTACTACAACACTTCCATCCTGTCATCTATCGGACTGACATCTCGTTCCACCAACTACCTCTTTTCTGGTATATATGGCCTTGTCAAATTTCTCGCTGTGCTGGCATATTCCCTCTTTCTTGTGGATCGCTTTGGAAGACGCATGGGCCTTTTTATCGGCTCAAGTCTCATCATCGGGTCCCTCACATACATCACCGTCTATCTTGCTGTGGCTCATCCCGAGGCGGAGTCTTCGACAGGCCCTGCTGGATGGGTTGCTGTTGTCTGCATTTACATCTTTGCGCTGGGATATGCTACCTCCTGGGGTACCGTTCCTTGGATTATTAACGCTGAGGTGTTCCCAACGAGGCTGAGGTCGACCTGTATGGCGACTTGCGTTACCTGGCAGTACTTGATAAACTTTGCACTTTCTCGGGCACAGCCGAACATGGTTATTGCTATGCATGCCTGGGGACCATTTCTGCTCTTCACGCTCTTTACGACTCTCATGACGATATACTGCTTCTTTGCTTACCCTGAGACCAAGGGCTTGTCGATGGAATACATGGATGAACTGTTTAAGTTGCCTTGGTACAAGATAGGAAGGGGTAGTTTTGCAGTTTTGGAGGCCCAGGCTCTTGCCCAGAGCACACCTGGATCGGATGAGAAGGGAGCTGAAGACTTCATTGGAGGCAAGGATGAGGTTGAGGTCGCATCAAAAACCTCGCCGAGGGCTTAAAGCTGTCGTCTTCCAGGAGTTAGAAGAAGAGGCGAAAGTGAAATTGCGCAAGAAATAAACAGTAACTTCGTCTTCGGTATAGTAACTCGAGCTAAATATCTTATCATTATCCTTCTTCTAAAACACGCATTAGGTGTACGCACTCATAGCTCACCTTTGATAACCCCAGGTAGCATTCCTAAGCACCATAAAATACTGTGAGTGTGTTGATTGGGACTTGAAAAGATTCCCCTACTTCAAATTTCAAGGGTTTAACTAGCCAATGCCTCTATTTACGCTTCGTAATCGTACAATTTCCTCGGGTTGTTTACCCACAAGTCATTCCACTCTGCCTCACTCAGCCATGTGCTCAATGTTTCTATCCATCTCTTATTATCAATCTTGAGAAACGGTTCCACGTCCTCTCGACCCCTCAAGTGGCGATCCTCGTGCCGTTGCGTATGGGGCCAGTCACTCCCCCAAACCACACGCTTCGGGTTTGCTTGAACCAGATCCTTCACGATCCGCTCTAGATCGTCATAGATAGGATCGTTACGGGAATTCCGGTACGGAGCGGAAATCTTGACCCAAATGTTTCCATCAGCCATGGCTTTGAGGAGATCCTGCCATCCAGGCTGTGAGACCGCAAGCGGTGCTCCATCCGGCGTCATGCTGGCGGCCTTCACGAGTCCCATGTGATCAACAACGACGGGAAGACCAAGCCCGGATACGACTTGGCCGATTTCCTTCCAGTGCGACAGAATCGGCTGTTGGATCTGGATGCTCCATCCATTGCCGTTCGGTTTCCAACGTAGCAAGCGTTCTGCCGTTGCCTTGATCAGATCAATTTGTTTCTGCAAATCGTGCATGGCCTGGGCCTTAAAAAAGTCAAGTCGCACGCTTCGCACTCCGGCGGCATGGTACTTTTCCAGCAGGTCGTCGGTGACATTTCTCTCGTCAATGACACATATACCGCGGGCTGTTCCTTGGAGCTGGTCGAGGTAATACAACAACGAAGTGCAGTCTGGGCCGTACGAGAGGCCATGCGCAATGCAAACGTGCGCAACACCAATCGAGGCCTCGAACTTCTGGAGATCTTCCAAAGTGGCAACTGACGGCGTAAAATGTCTTCCCGCAGAGAAAGGAAAGCGATCAGGCTCGAAGATGTGGTGGTGAGTATCCCAGGCGCCCTGAGGAACTGACTTGACTTGATGAACCATGATGATCGTGATGTAATAATGATAACTGTTGAAGAGAAGACGACTTGAAACTGATATGGAAGGTTTACACTGCTGATTTCTGTTGAACACGACTTAGGGCATTTCACGAAAGCTCCAGGTACGTCATGAAGCTATCGGGTTAACGCCGACCTAACCGGCCTCATCGGAACGTTCCACCTCGGGTTCCTAATTGGGCAAGCTCCAGCGCCACCATGCCTCC
Source organism: Fusarium decemcellulare (assembly GCA_013266205.1). Taxonomy (NCBI): domain Eukaryota; kingdom Fungi; phylum Ascomycota; class Sordariomycetes; order Hypocreales; family Nectriaceae; genus Fusarium; species Fusarium decemcellulare. Next base: position 12,731 of record JAAGWO010000657.1, read on the forward strand.
GAAGCAGGCCTAGGGGGTTTAGGGCACGCACGATCCTTTAAGAAGATGTGTTGGTTTTGTCCTGCGTCTTGCTCGTAGGAAGAGACGACTCATCTATTGCTTGTATCTTATTTCGCCAATTCTAGTCTAAGCTAGGCCAAGGATTCCCCATGGGTTGCGAAAGAGTGTCAATAAGCCCAACGTTTCAGCGCAATCAAGAAAGTTAACAAAACAAAAAACAGCACGAAGCGATTCCTAAACGCCCAAACCTTCCAAGTCAAACAGATAAAAACAAAAGGCTGACAAGTGGTTTCTCAGCACAGTCCTGCGCTCTTTTTGGTGCTAGTAGCCGCCTTCTCACTTCTGCTCCTTATCACCCAAGCCGGAACCGGACACCACCACTGTTGGTGTGATACCCGCTTCAGCGTCATTCTCTGGGCTCTTCTTCCGAGAGAAGGCCCCCTTCAGCTGAGACCACTTCTTTGCAAAGAAGCGATAAACAATCACAAATGGTCCACCAACAACACCGACGATCTTGGCGAACCAGGCGTCTGGGAAGAGTCGCACCACAACAGCCCAAGGAAGACAAAAGATGGCCGTAACAATCGAGATGGCCCACTGACTGCTGTTGAGACCACTAGGATTGATTTGGAAGGCCCTTGATCCAACAAAGATGATAGCAATTTGGAGACCAACCATGAGGCAAGTGATGATGATAAAGAATGGGTTGCGTTGAATGCCTTGGAAGATGTTGAACTTGTTATCGAGGCGACGGTTATTAAATTCGTTAAAGATTTGCATCCACACAAAAGTATTGAAGATGATGGTATCAAGCTCGAGCTTTTGTTGCTCGTCGTTTAGGTCATAGTTGAGAATCTGGCCACCGGCGAAGTATAGCGTGAAAGTCACAACCAGCTGGTAAATAGCCTGGCCTATAATCATCTTCCACATCTAGAGTGTATTTGTTAGCAAGTGGGATCCAATAAATAACAAAAATTAGGAAGACTTACTGTCATGGTGATCAGAGGCTTTTTCTTGCCCTGAGGAGGGCGGTTCAGAATTTCCTCGGTCGGAGGATCCGTCGCTAGGGCTAGCGCTGCGAACGTATCCATGATGAGGTTGACCCAAAGAAGTTGAACAGCTTTGAGCACGGATTCCATGTGCTTATCATACACGGCAGTGATGAAGGCCAACAGAACAGCCGTGATGTTGACGGTAAGTTGGAACTGAGAAGGTCAGCCTTGAACATCAGAGAACGGGAGCGAGACAAACCTGGAGGAACTTTTGAACGGCATCGTTCACAGCCCGTCCCCATTTCAGAGCAGTAACGATGGAAGTGAAATTATCATCCATAAGAATAATAGACGAAGCTTCCTTAGCGACCTCTGTGCCAGAGATACCCATAGAAAACCCGACATCGGCAGCCTTCAGAGCAGGAGCATCATTTGTACCGTCTCCGGTCACAGCGACGGTTTCGCCTAATGCTTTGAGGCGTGAAACAAGAATTCTCTTATCCTCAGGCGAGGATCGGGCCAAGATTTGTAGTCTCGGGAGAACTGCGTCCATTTCAGCCTCGCTAAGTCTGCGGAACTCGGGTCCCTCGAGAACCACTCCGTCCGTAAAGATACCACACTCTGTAGCAATGGCCCGAGCAGTTCGGGAGTTATCTCCAGTCACCATTCGAACAAATACGCCGGCCTTTTGAGCTTTTCGGACTGCCTCTGGCACACCTGGACGAACAGGGTCCTGGATGCCAACGACGCCGAGAAAAACGAGATCCTGGAGCAAAGAAGAGAATTCGACGCCACCACTGCTGCTGGTGTTGGCAGACGAGGGAGGCCAGGAAGTGAAGTCCTTGTACACAAGCCCGATAGTGCGGAGAGACCTGCTGGCGTATTGGTCAATAGTTAATCGAAAAGATTCTGCGTCGGCATCGGTGAGAGGTTCCTCTGTCATAGTCTCAAAATTGGCCTTCGCGGAGCAGTAATCGAGAACGATCTCAGAGGCACCCTTGACCAGGAGGCGGTGTTCACCGGATCGAAGTCTAATCACGGCTCCCATGCATTTGCGGTTAGAGTCAAAGGGAAACATTTGAACAACCTGGTCGTTGGCCCGGACTTCAGCAAGAGATTGGAGGCCGAGGTGGTTCTTGGCGAGTTCGAGGAGAGCAGTCTCCGTCTTGGATCCAAGGAAAACGGTTTGTCCGTTATCCTCGGTTTCGAATGCTGTTGAGTTGATGGCAACTGATTGAATGATGGCCTCCTTGGCAACTGGCGTGACTTTAGATGCCCATGCCGAGGTTGACTGCTCAGGTGCGTCTTGAGGGGCCGAGTCGGCAAAGCTGGTTGAGCCAAAAGAACCAGCGACGACAGTCATCTTGTTGGTGGTCTATAGTCACTCTGTTAGCAAATCTATTCGTGCATTGAGGTAGAAAACTTACCAAAGTGCCCGTCTTGTCAGAGCAGATTGCTGTGGCATTGCCCATCGTTTCGCAGGAGCGAAGAATCCGAACGAGATTGTTCTCCTTCAGCATCCTCGTTGTCGCAAACGCCAAGGCTAGAGTGACGGCCAGCGGGAGTCCTTCAGGCACGGCGACCACAATGATTGTGACAGCTACGATAAGGATGTCCATGAAAGAAGAGGCCTTTTCCGTTGCAAGCCGATCGTCATTTTTCAGTCCAGCAACAAATCGGAAAAGGAGAACGAAAAAGAGCAGACCGGCTGCGGTGGTACCGAGCTCGGCAATGGCCATTGCAAGGCCCCCGAGCTTCTTTTGGAGGGGAGTGTCCTCGGTTTCGGTGCGGACAGACATCATGATCTTTCCAAAGCTGCTGTTGACACCAACAGATGTACATAAAAAGGTACCGACACCTTGAGTAAAGTTAGCTATATGGGCGCCTGCCAATAGAGGACAAGGACTTACCTTCTAGGACTTTGGCGCCTGAGATGATAAACGGGTCGAGGTTTTTCGGGGCTTGTCCAGACTCCATGGCTCTATAGACCGCAATACCCCCGGTCTTCCTGATGGCATCAGATTCACCAGTTGCGGACGACTCATCACACTTGAGGTCGTGGCCATCAATAAAGATGCCATCAACAGGGACGAGATCGCCAGGTTCAAGGTGAAGAACATCTCCAACAAGCACGTCGTGTACGTTGATCATGAAGGACTTGCCCGATCTGGTAACTTTGACATCGCGATCTTCCTTCTTAGCGTTTAGCCGGACAAAAGCTCTTTCTCTTTGCCAGTCGTTGACCGCCCCAACCAGGACGACAATGGCGATGGCGACACAAATGGCCACGCCCTCAACCCAATCCACAGGTGTTGGTGAGCCGGGCGGGTGGTCCACGCCGAAAGTCTCATAAAGCCCCAAGGCAAGAGAAATGACGGCTGCGACGGTGAGAAGAATGAGGACTTTGTCGTTGTAGTTGTTCCACATGAGTTCCCAGAAGGGCGCAGCCTTCTTTGCTGGAAGCACATTGCGGTTGTACACGCGAACGCGATCCCCGAATGCGTTTGAAGAGGCGGATGGGGCTACTCTTGTTTGCGTGCGCCGGGCTGCGGAAGGTGATTGTACTTTGACAGCCTCTTGGAACGAGATAGATCCAGGAGCTGATGTCTCATCGGCGTTAAGCCCAGCATGGATGTCCGTCTGGAGACCAGCGGCGACACCCTCCAAACCGCCCAAGGCTTTGAAAGCTGCAAGTGACTTGGGGTTGAAGAGCTTGTTCAACTGGCCGGGCGAAAATGCAAAGGGATTATTGTCGACTTGGAATGCGGCCTCTGTTCCTGGATCCGGCCGCAAGGCCGCTTCAGCGTCTTCCACCACTGTCGAGGCACTACTGGTAGCCATTGGTGTCACTGGCGTCAGAAACGGATCTGATGTGGTTGATACAATGGTCTCAGCCTTGCTGGCAGAACGAAGGCGAGTGTCCACCTGGAGAGTAGGCGGAGAAAGATTGTCGCCTGCCATGATGAAGACTAAGACGGAGGAGTTACTAAAGCGTAACAAGGGGGGCAAATGCAATTACAAGAAATCGTGCAGCTGAAGAAATGTGTTCATTGAGGAGAGAGGATAATGTGCATCTGCTTAGAGGCATTGGTGAAGGCGACGGTGTCTCTGAATGTAATATACCAACACAACGAGGCTGAGCAGCTTTGATCTGCAAGGATGAACTATACGCCCTCGCGAGACTGCCTCGGTCAACGATAAGGAGGTCGGTAAAAAGCGGCCAGTCATTTGCATATCATGCATCGCTCCAACTTTCTCCAAATCTTGCATCTGAATAGGCCAATCAGCAAAGTCTTGTGGTGGATCGGCTTTGCTCCGATATCCCAAAACGCAAGACGGAGCGATCCGATAGCTCTCCTGTTGCGCGAGATGTCTTGTGTGATTGAACTGCTCTAGCTCCTCAAAAGATCGGCCTCGAACTGAGGCAGTGCACGACATGCAGCTAGCATACGTGAGAACCTAATCCCCGCAAATTGTGGGATCAAACGCACTACCTGCGTTTGTGTGCGTGCGATGTGGGCCAAGACCGAACCACTGTACATTGGGAGTGTCTTGCGCAAAGCATCCGCGGGACTTGGATGTCGTGTTTCGGAAAAGCAGCAACTATTTGGGGGGGGTTGGGCAATTTTCGGCTGGTTAACCTCCCCTCTAGAAGTCTCTCTAAGTTCTGCTCAAGTGTGGTAGCTTATCTCTCCCACGTTGCAATCTTGTAGAATCTACGACCATCTAATATGGCATCTTGCTCATCTTCTCATTTCATACTATTAATTTCCTTTTCCATTAGATACAAGAGTGGAATAATTCAGGAAAGGGACAGATCGGTCCTATATAGAATAGGCGTTTTGAAGCGGCCAAATGTTATGCAACACAGTAACCTTATCAGAAAAGCTTTTCCAGCTGCATCGCAAGATCCGCCTTTTCATCTCCAATGGGGTTGAGAAACATGGCTGTGCTTTCCACTGCCTAGCTTCAAATTTTTACAAAAGGATATATGGAACTTCCAGTCTCTCGGTGATGGAAAGGGGCAGTGCTGGTCTGGTCTCATTCAATCCGAAGTTTTCCGACATTCACAACAACACAGCATGCTTGTTACAGTGACCATCGGGCACTCACTGCGATGATCTTGAGGCGCAATGCTAAATTCTAACCCATTATGGTAGTCGAGAAGCAATAGTTGCTGTTAGGAGCTTCAGATGATGTGATATGCGAACTCGGAGACTGAATATCGGGTGGAATTCTTTATCCACACAACCTTGATAAACAGTCTACGTGACTGCTCATAGATGAAATATGCCAAACAGATATCAGAAGGAGGCTGTGTTTTCATGATGGTCTGACCGAGCCGGCAGTTAGTGTCGGGAGCTCGTCCATATTGGTGAAGCGGATCGTGATAGTGCCTCCGATGAAGGTGTAAGATGAAAAGCGGCTAGGGGCCAGGGTTACATGGAAAGGGAGGCTGTGCAAGTGAACCATGAGAAACCATTGTGTGGGAGTATCGGGAACATCCCGTCCAGCTGATTTCCGATTGAGAAGTTGGCAAACATTCGCGATTCCGAGATGGCGAGGTCAACCTGACGTTGAACTCGTGGCGGGGATATCATGGGAATCACTTCTCAGAATCCACCAAAAGCGGTAGTTTCTGGGTGGGTATGCACAAAGGTCCTTTGATCCGGGCCCTGCTGCCTCGCATTAACACCGAGTCCATCACACCTGCAACCTGGTGGAAAAACTGCTGTTGCTGCAAGGGTAAATTCGGTCCACCATCAACTGGCGCAGCCCTCGCATTTGGGCCTCTTGTTCAACAATAATCTAGAGAAACCAACTGTGAAAAGTGCAAATGTTAACCTATCAAGATGTACTCTTTTCGGATTATTAGCCTCATTCTTGGCAATCTCATCCGAGGCTGGCGACCGTGATTATCTGGCGTGAACCGCGCGGGGGCCCCGCAGTCATTGAATTAAGCTTGAATCGGTTAAAAGTGGAGACAGGGCCACAGCGAAAATCCTAATTATCACGGCATCACAACTCTGAGTGACCTTTTCGGAGCTATCCGTCAGACATCGGAGCGACGCGTCCACGCCAAAGACATTTATCCGGGTCACAGATGGTTGCATCCCAACTCACTCGTGACCACCACACCACGCAGGCCGTTCTTCTAGATCGAGAAATGCTGCAATGTTAGTCCAAGTTGTTGCCACACGCTGAGATGGGCATGAGGGCACCGGGATTCGTCCGGTGGGTGTGGACTAAACAAACTGCCAGGTTCTCCATGTCAGTTAAGTTAGTCTTCACGTTGCACAGCCACCTCCACGTCACATCGCTAAAATCTCTTGCGCACGGATGAGCTTGTTTGCTTCTCTAGCTTGTTCATCGCAGCGCGACCCAGAACCCAGATGCGTGGCCACAATCTATAACTACGCTTTGACACAGCCGAATTTCCAACAAACCACCAACAGGGTCTGATTTCGTGATCAGCACTGCCTCTTACCATCCTGCGCAAAGTCAACCACCTGCTTAATTGTTGTCTACATGAGTCCACGCAAAATGGAGAAGCAGAAAACCGAGGAGTCCTTTATCAGCGACATCGCTGCAGAAAGTGAAGCTAGAATCCCTGACCCCAAAGAGATCCGAAATTGGCGGATCTATGTCTATTGTATTGGTGTCTGCTTTGGCTCCGTTGCGCTTGGGTACGTCCCCAGTACCATGAACCGATCTTATTGCGATTAAAGATAAACCAAGCTGACAATTTGCAGCTACGATGTCTCTGTGATGGGTGGGACGCTGATTCTTCCCTCTTTTGAGGAAGAATTTGGTCTCAATAACAAAAGCCAGAAAGCACTCGATAATTTGACCTCCAACATCGTGTCCTGCTTCCAGGCAGGCATGTTTTTCGGTGCTCTTGCTTCTCATCCCATCTCAGACCGCTGGGGACGCAAGTGGTGCATGACAGTCGCCGTCTGCGTCTTCATGATCGGTGCATCTATGCAAACAGGTTCCCCTGGCCTTGTCGGTCTCATCATGGCTGGTCGAGCGATCGCCGGGCTTGGTATTGGAGCTTCAGCCCCTGTCATTCCAGTGTACGTGTCATGACATTACAACCCCTCAAACGCATTACAAACACAATGGCTGACCCAGATATTTTTTAGGTATATCGCTGAGGTGTCTCCGGCTGCGATTCGCGGCAAATTGATTGGCTTTTTCGAAATCGGCTCCCAGGGCGCTCAGATGCTGGGCTTTTGGGTCAACTACGCTGTCAACAAGACAATTAGTCCCGATAGTTGGTATTCCGGTTCCTATTCTTTTTTGCAGTAGCTAACACTTGGTTCCTTTTAGCAAGCGCTCAGTGGAGGGTCCCATTGGGCCTCCAACTGCTCCCTGGAGTAATCCTGTTAGCCGTACTGCCGTTCTGTCCCGAGTCGCCCCGATGGCTATGCAAACAAGATCAGTGGGAGAAGGCTGAGAATATCATGGCCGATATTCGTCAACTCCCAATTACCCATCCTTATGTGGCCAAAGAGCTGCGAGAGATCCGCGCAGAAGTTGAGTTTGAGGCTCACCTGAACTCCATCAACCCCGGATTCAAGGGCAAGCTCAAAGACCTCTTCAAGAAAGGTATCCGGAATCGTCTGGCTATTGGTCTTTGCCTCATGATGTAAGACTCCTACAAACCCAAGCGCTTGACGGCTGTTGCTTACACACCACAGGTGTCAGAATATGACTGGCGTCAACATCATCACATACTATTCACCTCGCATCTTCGCAACCCTTGGTATCCAGTCGACCGATCTCAAGCTATTTGCCACTGGATTTTATGGACTGGCAAAGACACTTGGCATGGTCATCTTCTCCTTCTGGGTCGCGGATCACCTCGGTCGTCGCAAGGGACTGATCTGGGGAGCTTTTGTTGGAGCTGTACCTATGGTATGTAACCTTTACCACGATTTGTTTAGCCTTCACTGACCAAATAGCTCTATCTCGGCGGCTACGTCATGAAGAATGACCCTGAAGCCGTGGCGGCCGCCGGAGAAACAAACATGTCCGGCTGGGGGTACCTTGCCATGGTGTGCGTGTATCTTTACGGCGTCATCTACTGTGCTACTTGGCAGGGTATCACGTGGCTATACGCCTCTGAGATCTATCCGCTGTATCTCCGCTCACTCTGCATGGCCTTGACCATTGCTGATGAGCGTCTGTGGTCTTACGTGGTGTCGCGTGCAACCCCCTACATGATATCCGACATTGGCTACGGCAGTGAGTATTCCCCGCTATTCGACCTCTTATCAACATTGCTGACCAAGGTAGCTTATTTCTTCTTTGGTGCTTTGATGGTCTGCATGGGCTTCTGGGCTTGGTGGTGCATCAGGGAGACCAAAGGTATCCCCATTGAGGAGATGGATGCCCTGTTTGGGGCACCTCACGCCGCAGAGATTGTAAGCGACTTTGAGAAGAAGAAGGAAAAGAAGGAAGAGGAGGCCTAGTCTGTCGCTTATTGCAAGGTTCAACACTCTTTTTATGAAAGCGTTGTTCTGTTTAGCTGATTGCGGTTGTTTTCACGTTCATTATTATGACCAGGCGTCAACTGTCATGCGGGGCTTTCGTTTAGTATCTCCTACCTTGGGTACCTATCCAGGCAGGATGATGTGCAGGTTCTATCTGTCGGGCTGTGAGTCTATGGATGCAGCTCAAAAGTAGTTCAGTTTTAATGAACATCTTTGTTCGGACCAAGGCTCATTGATCTACCCCTGGTCCACTGTTGTCAAGTAGGCAGGTCGCAGATGGCGATTTATCATCGTGTCTTTCGATTGTGTGCCTCCTAGTTCATCAGCAGCTCTTAAACAACTACAACGAACGCAAATAACCAAAAGCATGGGACAACAAGCGCCTTGTAGAAAGACAGAATTTGTGGCGTTATGGCCTATTTTAGACCCCAAAAGACGTAATTGAAGCATCATGTTGTCACGACACTTTTCGGAACCTCAATACTACAACTGGTCCACAAGAGCTTTTATTTTTTATTATTATTTAAACTCTATACCACCTATAGACCAAGGTTTTAAGATAGCTGACGCTTGACCTCTAATTCTACAGCGGTTGTGAGTGCTTCGGTGGTTCCTGTGCCGCCTAAGTCCGGGGTGAGATCTCCTTTCTCTTCTAACACAACACGAATTGCGTTGTGAATAGCGCCCGACTCTCTCTTATAGCCTTGAGCCTCAAGAAGCAAAGCACCACTTAGTACAAGTGCCAAAGGGTTCGCGATGCCTTTCCCGGCGATATCTGGAGCGGCACCATGACTGGCTTCGAACACCGCAACGCCATCCCCGATATTGGCTCCTGGGGCAAGACCCAAGGATCCAGCGAGACCAGCTGCAAGGTCAGAGAATATGTCTCCGTACTGGTTCGATGTGACAATCACATCAAATCGCGATGGATCGCGCACAATTGTGTAACTAGCAGCGTCGATCATCATGTCGTCTGCTGCGATATCGGAATATTCCTTGCTGACTTCTTTGAAGCAGCGAAGGAATAAGCCATCGGTATGATTGAGGACATTGGCTTTGTGAAGGCAAGTTACTCGCTTGCGCCCGTGTTTTCGCGCATACTCAAACGAGAACCTTGCAACCCTGACAGCCGCCACCCGTGTGGTCAGCTTGATGGCCTCTGCTGCCACATCATCTCCGATCTTGTGTTCAAGGCCGATGTACACGTCTTCGGTGACCTCTCGCATGATAACGACATCGAGGTCTTGATGGCGGCCTGACACTCCTGGGAAGCCCTTGATCGGTCTGGGGTTCACGAACAGCCCCAGTTCCCGTCTGATGGCGTTATTGAGTGATGGATAAGTCACTAAAGAGCCGTCATGCTGGACACAGCTAAGACGGCCCTCCAGCTTGTTAACGATGAGTGGTGCCTTGATGGCCAGGCCGATGTCGCGGATCTGTTTGACTGTCTCGGGTGGAAGTGGGTGTCCATATTTCACAACCGCTTCATCTGCAATTAGGACTTCCTCCCACTCAACGGGAGCTCCGGTTGCCTCAATCACACGCTGTGTCGCTCGTGTAATCTCAGGGCCGATGCCTTGTCCCTTGATAATACCGACGCGCATGATGTTGGTGAATGATGGTGGGGGCTTGGAAGTAAAAGGAGCACTACTCGAGATAGTGGTCTGAGCTGGTTATCCAACAACTGGATAAAAGGGTCGGAGTATCTACAGAACTACAGCTAATAAAAATACTGCTTCTCATAGTTGGCCACTCTTTATAACAAAGTTGTACGTCGTAGTTCCGAACCTGGTTCGGCATCGCGCCGTAATACCGAGGCCAATTCCCACAGCTTCGGCTTATCCCGATGGACTTCTTGGCTGTGTAGGCAGTTGCCGATTACTACCAACAGAACCTACAAAGTCTTATGAGCTATTTTTGGAGATACAGGCTCCGTGGCAAAAAAAAAAAAAAAAGGAAAGTGTATTGTTATTTACTTGGCTACTCTACTAGTGCGCTGCTGAGTTATAGTTGTTGGGCTTGCACCATTTACAACTCCACAGCAACATATCCAACCCTTCTCACGGGAAGCGTAGGTGGAGGTCCTCGCTGAGTACTCGCATGTTTGTCCAGTATGCCAATGGTTTTCTGCGCTGCAGATAAGGTGGTAGGGACGGTTGTTTTTGGTGGTTCCCGCGAGTCTTGCTGCTTGTCCAGCTCCTTAACCATTCTTCGTCCGATGTCCAGGCCGTCAGCGATATTGTTCGGCGCGTTGATAGAGATCAAGAGATCTCCCAAACTGTTGATGCCCAATTGCCAGACATTGTTCCACAGTTGGCCATCTGCCTTGATGGGTTGACGACTGCGGGGGTCGATCTGAATGCCACCCCACTGGTAAGCTTTGAGGAGCTGGGCATTAAAAAGTTGAGGATAGGGCGACTGCAAATGCTGAAAGTTCCTGGTTTGGCCCATAGCATCAATGAGAAAATCCACCTCGATCTGGCTCTTCGTGGTGTCGACCAGGAGGTGGTTCTCCAGTCCATATGTCAACACTGGTCGGCCATCTTTACTGGTCCAGAAAGTAAGAGTGTACTTGCCGGTCGTGTCATTCAAGGCAATGCCACTTAAGCCGGCCTCGGGTTTCAACACGCCACTTTGTATGGCCTCGTGGAGACGGATTGCAGAGGAAGCGGGCATGGGAGCCTGGTAACTATAGAGTAGAGACGCAAGCTCGCGGAAGAAGCGTCGCTTGTCCTCATCAACCATGTGTTCGAAGATGTATTGGCGCACACTTGCAAGTGCGATCATTACCGATCGCCAGGGCACGACCTGGCCACTGGCTGATTCCTTGATACTTTGTTCCAGATGTTTCGCGAGGTCGGTAGTTCGAGGATTCCAGATATCCTCCCAGTCCAGCTTCTTGCCGCCGTAAGCGGCCTCCATCTCTTTGCGTATTTGTGGCAACAGCCATTCAAGGGAGATATGGCCATCGACCTTGACTTGCGCTTCTAGGATTTCGGGAGTCAGAAATTGTAATGAATAGGTTCCGATCTTGACTCGGGTTTTGCGCAGTTGGCCACGACGGCTAACCATGATGATTTCATCGAAGTCGATGAGTCCAAGTTCACGTTGCTCCAATAGCCATAGCACGGCATCATTGCCACTCAAGCCTGTGCCCCTCACTGCCACCCGGCCCAGGTGTCTTGGCTTTTTAGAAGGCTCTTCGATACTTGACTGTTTTGCCGTCACAGATTCGCGCTCCCCTTGAATGTAGAGATTGCTGATGTAGGTGTCCCGACAAGCAAATGTGGGATCTGGCTTGCTGTAAGTGTGTCCGGTGCACAACACGACTTGGTCGAACAAATGTTGCTTTCCTTCGGCGTCGTAGAGTAAAAACTTTCCGTCTGATTGCTGATCCATCCTATGGACTCCCTGGCTTACCACCGTCATCGTGACGCCCTTTGTTTCTGCATCACATTTTACTGTCAGAAAGGCGTATTGCAGAAAGCGCCCAAAAAGACTGCGTGGATAGTATGCTTTGGGATCCACGCTGATCAACCCATCCGTGGGATTGGTAGGAACCCATCCGCGCTCCATGGCTTGTGCATACTCCTGTGATAGGGCTTCCCTGTTCGCCCTCATCCAGTTTAGGAAGCCGGCTTCGCCACCGTTGAGGGTTCCCAGGTGATCTGCTTCGTGATTCAACAACCAGCAGTATGGTTGATCAATGCGATAAGCCAGACCTGGCCCGACATTGCCAGAAGGTTCAAAGATGGTGATTTTGACGCAGTAAGTGTTTGACCCAAGTGCTTCAACCAAACCATTGACCGAGGCTAGGCCGGAGAGGCCACCGCCCACAATGGCGACACGGGGGGAGGTAGAGGACATGATAATAATGTGATGTCTTTGAAAAAATGTGAATGGAAATAGCTAAGATTTCTTGGGAGCTGATGACTCGTAATGAGAGAGAGCAAATAGTGATCGGCCACTCTGAACTTATATCTTTCATGATATCTTTCATATTAGGTTGACTGCCGCTCGTCTCGCCTATTCAAGACGACGCAATCTCGCTTTGGTGATGTCAGGTCCAAGGGCTTAAGCCACTTCCTTCTACTCCTGCAACAACCCGTCCAAGACCTGTAACACTGTCGTATCTAGTATGACAGTTCTACGAAGAGCACTGGTGTCTCTAGAGGCCCTGATAAATCCCTCAGTTGGCACTTTGACCCCCTTGATAATGTGTCATTTTGTTTCCCGCCTACTGTCGTATCCCTCCGTGTTATCTATACTATGTTGTCATGATGTACCTAAGTAGGGTGAGAGACAGCCGAGTAATTCTGTTCCATTGAATCCAGTAGGTTTCAATGCCTGCCTTCTGCGGGGCCATGACGGAGGTCGGTCAATGGGATGGATATGAAATTCTGGATCGAAGGGTGGAAAAGTCGCAGATTTCCGAGTCCTGGAAAAGACTTTGCCTAACCAAGCCCTCGGAGTCGGACTGCCGATCCGAGGATGTTGCAAACCACCAATGAGCTAGAAAAGCCACTGATACGCTAGGAGAACCACTGATATCGTCAATATATGCACGGGGCTAGTTGTGGCATTCAATAGGTCGCTGCAAGTTCGCAAATTTCGCTGCTTTAGGACCGTTCCCGGGGACATGGCGCAGCTGGAGTTAGACAGGACTGAAACTACAGAGGGCTGGAATGCTTGATGATCGGAACCAGGGACGGCTCGCATGAGACAAGGCTGATCTCAGACATTTCTGCACCGAGACATAGCTGGAGGCGCCCCAATACGCGTGAAAATAGACCATTGGACCAAGTACCCAAAAGTAGAAGGCCCCCGTTCTTGTCTTATAGGAACCAATGATGTATATTGTTTCTCCACAACACGGTTACATTGGATAGAGCTAGCTGAAACACATTTGAGTGCTACCAGACATGGCTGGAATGAGATACAGCCAGAGTCATAAGCAAAAACCCCGGGAAAGTGTTACGAACCAAGTATTGCATGCTTTTGATCGCCCGTGAGATAAAACTGAGGGCTTTCATTGGCTTTGCATTATGTTGCAAAAAGTCCAAGCGTTCTCTCTCCTGGGATTTTCCATTCTCATCATTCACCTTGCATCGGCACCCTGAGACACGGTTCCCTTCTTTCGGGGCGCCGATCGTATTAGAGTGGAATGCTGTATATGAGGCCTTTGGCATGGTCAAGACAAGAATAGCGGAGTACCAATATACCGAGACACGGATATCGATCGGGGGGCAGGTTTCACACCGTCATAGCCATGGCTTGCGCGTAAGTCCCAATCAAATGCCTTGATCTAAGCAGGTTGGCTAGATAACCCTTCTATTGGCCCTGATCAATCTCACATGTCAAGATAAAGTTCTTGCTTTCTTCTCAACCCCCTTTTACTGTAGATTGACTTTTCCTGTTGCAGGCAGACATGTCAGCAGCCACACCAGAGAACATAACTACAGCATCTCAACAAACCTAATGCTGCACAGCGCCCTTTTCTAGCTTCGAAGTATCCCACGGTGTTCGTCTCTTTTCCTCTTCTCTATCTCTCCCCCAGGTACCCTGTGAATTATACAGCATCTCAAACTTCCCTCTCAGAGATAACATTGCAATATCAAATGAAAGGCTTCGAGCCTTCACGCGAAGGGAGGCGAATGAGCTCCGATGAGCCCACAGAAGAATCACCCCTCTTGGGCAGCAAAGACTCAAGGTCCTTGAAGAAGACATCACAGAAGTCGTCGGTCGTGGCCCAAGATTCTTCAGAAGACTCGGTGAACAATGTCCCAGATTGCTCTGGCTCCGTAACGGACTCTATCCCCTCTGAAAACCAGCGCCTCAATGATGACGATTCTGAATTTCTCGAGCGGGGTGCTGTGCTTCGAATTGTCCTTATACTCCTCATAGGTGCGTACCTGAGCTTTGATGTGTAGTTTTAGCGTTAGCTGTTCATGATAACCCTAACAGATAATAACCAGCCGTCTTCGTCTTCAACGCCGATCATTCGTTGGTATTGGCCACTCACCCCAGCATCGGCTCTGAGTTTGATGCTCTCGACTGGTCAAGCTGGCTATTTACAGGCTTTAGTCTCGCTGGAGCCGCAACACAGGCGGTATTTGGCAAGTTGGGCGACATTTATGGGCGCAAGCCGGTTATTCTATGGTCCTATGTTGGATTTGCCTTTGGCTGGTACGTTTTTCTCAGAGCGGACATATTCCGAACACAAACTAACAAAACTTGATAGTCTCGTGGTGTAGGTCAAATTAAGCCAACTAAAGTTTCGAACCTGACAAGGACTAACCATCAGAAAAGAGCTGTCGCTCGATCCATGCTCGCAGTTATTCTAGGCAGAGTACTCTCTGGTAGTGTCGGGGCGGGCATGACAGTGCTTGTCTCCATTCTCATTAGCGACCTGGTGCCAATCAGAGAGTCTGGGACTTGGAGATCCTATGTCAACGTCGCAGCTACTACTGGTCGAAGTCTTGGAGGGCCTCTGGGTGGATGGCTAGCTGACGCTGTTGGATGGCGATGGTCTGTTTCCCTATCCATTTACAGAGTCACTATACTCTATTCAAACTGCCGCTAACCTTACAGCACATTGCAGGTCATTTGGTTGCCAAGTTCCTATGCTTGCAGTCGCAACCCTTCTTTGTTGGAGGAATCTCCCAAACAACTTAGCCGGCCGAAGCTCTCAAAACAGTCCAGACAACGAAGAACAACCCAGCACAGCTGGAAAGATTGCGAGAGTCGATTTTCTCGGGGCGTTTCTACTCGCCATGTTCATACTGCTGCTACTACTCCCCTTAGAACTTGGAGGAAAGGAGCTGCCCTGGTCACATCCACTTGTTCCTGCCCTCTTTGCAGCTGCCGTTGTATTCTTGGCACTGTTTGCGCTAGTTGAGAAGCGTTGGGCCAAGGAACCAATTCTGGACCTTGAGCTGTTCAAACAGCGAGATGTGGTTCTCTGCTTGCTCATTATTGCGTTTCAGTCTGCGGCGCAATTGGGGGTAAGTCTCATTGATTTCGCTTCTATACGAACTACCTATGCTGGCTCGTTACATAAACTTTTGCTGATTCAATCTCGTAGATGATGTTTTCTGTGCCGTTATACTTTCAAGTAACCCAGAAAGTATCCAATAGCGAAGCTGGCGCGCATTTGTTCCCATCTGTCTTGGGAAATGCTCTCGGTGGAGTTTTCTGTGGTTACTTCATCAAAAAGTAGGTTATTCGGCTTGCCATTGACTCAAGGGCCAAATCTAATCACCATGAATGCAACAGAACTGGCAAATACAAATGGCTGATCTACATCTCAACAATCATGGCATCGTTCTGCTATTTCCTGTTGATAACCAGATGGCACGGCAAGACTAACTGGCTGGAGTCTTTTTATATCTTGCCAGGGTAAGAACCCCTATTCTCGGATGCGAAGTTCGCCTATCGGATTTTGGTCCTAATATCTTTACAGCGGATTCGGAATGGGAATGGCATACAGCGTTCTATTTGTGGCCACCCAAGCCTCCGCCGAGCCTGACCAGGTTTCAGCAGCGGTGTCGACGCTTTTCCTCTCTAACTCTATCGGCGTAATTATCGGGGTTGCAAGTACAAGTGCCACCGTGAAGATAGTTCTGCAAAAGTCCCTCGAAGCGAAGCTATATCGTCTCGGCTTGGATGCTGCGACGAGGCGCAAAGTAAGAGTTCTCGCCAGGCTGCACTGGTTATCGAAAACACTAATCAGACTTCATAGATCATTTCAAAAGCTGCAGCGAACGTCGAGTACACATATAAAGCTAAAGGAGAAATTGGCAAGGCCATTGTATCATCTTACGTTGACGGGTTGTTATACGGGCATGGTCTGTCGTTAATATTTGTGCTTGTAGGATTCTTCTTGGCACTGGCTTTGAAGGAGCGCAGGCTTCACAATTGATTTGAATAAGCCAAACTAGCCGAAGCCAGGAAGGTATGATGTCAATCTTACAGAGACGGAAAGATGGGTAGATGCTTGTAATGAAAACAATGTTCATACTGAATCTCGATGCCAAATCCTTGCGTGCTAAACCTTCCAATGCGCATAGATTTAGTCTTCTATCTCCGAAGACGAATATGTGGTACTGCACCAAGAGTCCGCCGAGTCTGAGTCGCTGTGTTCCTCAACACGTGTGTCTGGTGCATAGGTCCACATGACAAGAAGCTCGCCCAGGCCCAACTTCGCCGTTGCCGTGGTCCTGGTCCAGTTCCCATCAGAACTTAGAAGCGCCTCTATCTCTCGGCTAGCAGCAGCTAGCTTTTCCTCATTGGAAGTAGACGCAGTCGACACGCTTGTGGATGACGTACTGGCTGTGGACGGCGCACTGATTTTGTTGCGAATAGGCCTACCCCATTGCCCCGGTGGTGGCATTCCCAGAGGGCCATACCACCTGCGTATCTCGAGGTTCATTCCGGGACGAACGCTCGTGACCCACGTGTCTCGGGTAATGACAGTCCCGTCTAAGGTACAGATGTCGAATTGACACGAGCTAATAAGAGATTTAGCGAAGGGATTCGATCCTACCATGTTGAGCAGAATAGACTGAGTAGCCTGATGAAGACCGGGGTCAGCTTATTGGGTTCTCAATCTCCTAATTGGCTAAACTTACCTCCCATGTGCGGCAATGTTCGTACGGTAAGGTGAGCTCCCGACCGTTCCAATCAGTGACACGTAGTGGCTCAACTTCTTTTCCAACACGGAAAAAGAGTATCACGGAAACATCGAAAGGGTTGGCAAGAATCTTGGTCTTGTCCTGCTGGGCCGATGGTGTCACCATGTCGATGGCTATCCAGTCTTTGCTTTTACTGGTCCACCTCTTGGCCGTTTTGACGGCTTCGTCGACTTCTTTTCGCACTCGGGGTTCAAGAGACTTGTACTGATCCATGAGCCTGTCTTGACGCCAGGGCAGGCGCCTTTTAGCAAGCCTAGCAAGTGCATCCTTGACTTGTTCGCTATCCATCTCAAGTTGCATCAAGGTTTTCTTCGACTTTTTATCAAAGGAAACGACCAATTCGAGAAGAACAGCCTCCAGCTCATCTTCCTCCCACTCAACACCAGATCCGCCGGAGAAGAGTCTTCGGATCCAGGCTGGAATGAGGCGAGAACGAGGGCGGGGATCTTGAGTTGAGTCAACCTTGTTCACGGAATCTTCAACATCGTCCTTGGTGCCGTCCTTGGTGACGTCTTGGACCTCGGCTGTAATCTTGTTGATGGAAAGGGATGTCATAGATGGTTGTGGCAAGTCAACTGGGTCTACATTGACCAGAGTCTTAGGGCTGCTGGGTGCAACAGAGATGACTTCTTCCGACGGCGTTTCTTGTTTTGGTGAGACGTCTTTGTTGTCGTCCAACTTGACACGCCCAAGAGCGCAAGCTACCTTGCTGCAGAGAAGTAAGCTTTTGGATGAAACCTATGGATAGCGACTATACTCACACAGAGCCATCTTGGCTTGGGGGTGAGGTTTGTTCATCACATGGCTCTGTCGTAGAGATACTTATACATCAAGTCAGTTTCCTCTCTAGATCAACACTGGAAGCTGGATCATCTCACCTCGCGTTGTCACCTGTTGGTAAAGATTCTCGTGACTGTGAGATTGCGCTATTGGTATCATGGCAGTCCATGGTAGCAAGCTTCTGTTCAAACCAGGCTGCATATCTTGCACGCCGCCTTGCAACCTTCTCGGCGACATTTCGCAGAGCTTGTTCCTCCTCAAAGGACCCCGTCACTCGTGTTGGGTGTCTAGCGAAGAGATAGATGTCAGCTTCTTCTGCTTTACAGCATAAGGGAAGAGGTTGGACGAACTGCAATTGATACTGGGCAATCTGGCCGAGTAGGTGAAGTAGGACGAGATCAAACTTGTACCTCTTCAGCTCCACTTGGCAACAGATTAGTTTCTCGTCCATCCAGTCCCAATTCTCACGATTCAGGGCTCGACGGGAACCAAGCTTGGTGAGCTTCAATGGAAGCTTCGTCAGTGCATCTACCGAAATTTGAGGACTTTTTGAGTCCTTGCCAGCACTCTCGGAGCCGTTGTTAAACATCCAGACAATGATGGAGTATATCCTCTGGCAAATAGTCGCGATACGACTAATCTCACGTCGGCCGGCTTCTCGGAAGATAGGCACGGTGGCATCATCATCCTTCTCAAGTAGCTCCTGGAGTGTGCGAAGCGATTCAGCGGTCGAATAAAGATGGGACAGGAATTCCGAGAAACCCTTTCGAGCCGTGGAAGAATAACCTTGCAACAAGATCTCTAGCGTGTTGGAAAGCTTGAGACCAAACAATGCGATGTTGGCGACATCGGCGATAGCGCCAACACCCGCAGCGTCTTCGTTCATGGCTGGGTCAGACCGTTCAGGATGACACGATGCGAGGGAGAGAGGAGAGAAAAAGAATGGGACGATGAAAGAGCAGAACCCCGCAACTTATGCCAGTTCAGCTTATGCCTTTGCTCACCAATGATATCAACAGCTGCAAATTTCAAGTGGCACAACCACTGGCAAGCCCATGTTGGCTGCACTTTTCCTCGGCTTGCATGGAGCTAGTGTAGTAATTGGATAAATTATTTGGGGGCCATGCGAAATCTTATCAACGACGAATGAGAGCAGTGGAGGACGTGTATTCCGGTCAACATTTCATGATTTTTGCTAATTTGTGCAACGCGTATGCGGTCACATAAAGTGCAGATCCTCGGATACGTGCTAGTATGGAGTGGTTATTGCCTACCAACAGACCTGTGTGGCCCACGGCTCCACACCAAGCAACGAGTAGTGAGGAAAGATACATCAAACGGCGAGACGTGGTCGTATTGTGCTCTTCAGGTCCGTTACCGCGAAATCTAGGACAGATCCTCCAGGTCCCGTGCTGAAAAGAGCTGATGTCTCGCCTTGGCCGTATCTGGATGCAGCGCCTCAGGAGTGACGTAGAACCCAAAACCTGCCGGATTTCGACCCTGTGCATAGTTCACCGTGATGGGACTCTTGCTCAGTAAGCTCGTAGCCCAGGCTTTAGCCTCAGGTTCCGCCTCGAGTACACTCATGGCCATGCCCATCGGGAACAGGTACAGGAACGCCGCCTCCTTGCTCCGACTATGGTGACGGGTGACCCATTCAAATGTTCGACAAATCTCCATAGCAGGATCTCGAACCGCAATTGAAGCACCTGGTCTTCGAAGCGGCTCAAACGACACATACTTGATGCCTGCTCCGGACGGCGCAGCAGCAACAGCGGAGGCTTCGATACGCTCGCATGCGCCAACGGGGTCCATCTTCCACAGGAGTGCCAGAAGCCACATCAGAGTCGCATTGAATAGCATAATCTCTGTGGCAAGAACAAACTTTCCAAACCTCAGACGCCCGTACTGTCTCGAGGTCCCAATGGACCCCAGAGTCTCAGCCGCTCGACCGTTAAGTTGGAACGTGTTATTGCCGTCCAGCTCAACCTGATCCCCCGAACGTAATTGCCATGCCCACCGCCAGCGGTAGAGATCAGCGAGCAAGCTTTCGACCTTGTATAGTAGATCTCCGCACGAGTTGGTAACAGGTTGGAGCGCCGCATAGTCCTGGAGGATGCCTGGTACAGCGACAAGAATATCCAAGAGCTGACTTTGTGGAGTCTTTGACGCAGGGTTGAGGGCGAATGGGAGTGTTTGCCATCGTTTCTCCTCTAGAAAGAGACGTTGTTTTCCATACAGGCTGGCAGCGAGCTAGAATGATTTAGCCCTGCACTTCAGTTTATTCGAGGCTGATCTTACCAAAGTTGCTCGTGCAGCTTCGAATGCATTGAGCAAAGGCTGTTGCTGGAAAGCTTCTGGGCCACAGATATGCAGCAATCTTGCAAGTCCACGGAGATGAAACACGGCACCCGTCTGGTCAGCATGCGACGCCTGAACAAGATCAGTTGCTTGAATCTTCTCGAGTAGTAGGTAACACGGAACTCACGGCATGCATCATCAAGACGAGAATGGGCACCAGTAAATCCCGTCCACCATGGGCAATTCCACTCTCCAGTTCCATGGCGAGGGTCTTGAGGCACTTGCCATACTGGACAACCCCTTTGAGCTCAATATCTGGTTGGTGATTCGATCTCCCGAAATTGGCTTCCGAAAGCGCCCTTGTCGCATCCAGTGAGAGATCGCCGAGCCTCCCGGCAGCGGCTTCATCAAGCCAGGGGGTACCGTAGCTTCGCCAGACGAAGTTGGAAAACATGAAGGAGAAGCAGAAATCGCCTTGAAAAGCAACCAGGCTCATCTCGGGAGGCGGAGAGGCCACCCGACGCGTTATCGAGGTCGCGTCCTTGATGTGGTCAGACGAGGTATCTCGCTGTATCGACGATTCGTCTGGAGCATCTGGCTTCGGAAAAGGCGCTGTTGATGTATTGCGCCAAACCTGGTTCCTTGCGTAGCCCAAACACTCAAAGCCTCCTTTGGTACACCGGACGCAAACGGGTCTGGTCTCGTCTGGATGGAACCCAGCAATCAGCATCACCAACGTAGCGCAATTGAACAAGGGGGTCCATCTTACCGCATTTGACTCGGCGTTTTCTGCAAGTGTTGCAGCCTTTGCTGCGGCCAGGAACTCCAACCATGTTCAGAGATATAAACTGAGATTTCTCTGCAAAATGGTTATTTGGTCGGTTCACAGTTCCTCGGCAGCTCGCGCAATGGTTCCTCTTAGGCGGCCGCATGCTTATATAGAGCGTCAGCCACGCTTGGACAGGGGTTGGCTTCAACTAATAATGAGGAGCTACGTCAGCCCCGACATTAGTGCTGACCGGCGGCTCAACGCCCGCAGCTGAGATGTGCTGCAAGAGTCAATGCCCACGTCGCGTAGGCCGAGGTATGTCGTTAGGGCTGAGATGCAGTGCGACCTTATAGTTACTTAGCGGTAGAAGAGGGTTGAGGCCATTTACGGATACAATCAGCGAGATTGATGACAGGCTATGCACGAAGATTCTATGAAAGGGTTCTTCATTGTTGACTACCATATGAAGATGGAGTCTTTCAACTATTTAAGAGCAAGTGCTGCCGGCTTCTTAATTCTTTCATCACTCATCAACAGTATCGGATCAATTGATCTCCTTCTTAAACATTCTCTATCTTCTGACTCGGAATTTTCCCTTCAACCACTTCCTATTTCAACATGCATTCCCTCCGTCTTCTTTTGACAACCCTCGTCGTGCATGGCATTGCCGCCAAGGAATATCCTGCCTCTGATTCTGTCGTCCTGACCCAGCCCTACTATCCCCCAACTGCCGACTGCTGGGAATACAAAGTCCCCGTCACCATCACCTCGGAGAATCTTGTTTTTGACTTTCCCGATTGGAAAGACGATTACGCTCTCCAGGACTTCCTGACCAAGGTGACCGCCCGCGATGGTGCCGGCTACCCAAGCCCGATTGTTGGAACCAAGAACGAAACTGGAACCTACACCATCGCTGCATCTTTCTGTACACCCAAGAAAACAAGCAAGAAGAAGACTATCATTCTTGCAACCCACGGCATTGGGCAGGCCCGAACTCATTGGAACTCTGCTTATGAGCCCGATGAGTATAACTTTGTCCAGCATGCCATCAGCCAAGGTTATTCCGTCTGGTTCTATGACCGTCTTGGCAACGGCGAGTCCGAGAAGTATGTTGTCCTATTCTACCTCTGAGCCATAGCTAACTCGGCTATCTAGAGTCTCTGGGTTCACCAACCAACTCCGCAAGCACAAGGCCATTCTTGTTCAACTCGCCAGCATGGTCAAGTCAGGCCAGTACACTGGCAACTTTGGCAAGCCCGACAAGCTCGCCGTTATGGGCTTCTCTTTTGGGTCATACATCACGCATTTTACGGTAGCTGAAAACCCGGACATTGCCGATGCTGCCATATTGACTGCCATCAACTACAACTTAACCGGACTTAACGCGAAGGGATTAGTTCGCTCCTTCGTTCCTCGAGTAGCGTCTCTCCAGAATCCTCGACGCTTCGGAACGTACAGCCCTGGGTATCTCACTTGGGTTGATAGTATCGCCCAGATTAACACGCAAGTAGAAGTCTTTTTGGTGCCGCGATCCCATGCTGACTATTTACCTGTGCAGCTACTTCAAATACCCCTACTACGATCTACCAACGGCATCATATTGCGAAGAGTACAAACAGCCCTTCGGAATTGGCGAGTTTCTAACTATCACTGACGGCGACTTCGATGCCAGCGGGTTCAAGGGTGCGGCTTTGGTAAGTACTTGACTTCTTACGAAATTACGAGGCTAATATAACTTACTTAGGCTATCACTGGCGAGAATGACTACCTCATCTGTGATGGGCCGTGCAGGCAAATCTTTGAGGAACCTGCCCGCACAATCTGGAAGAATGCCAAGTTTGAACCGTACCTCCACCCCCATGCCAGCCACAACTTCAACTTCCATCATAATGCCAGTGAAGCCTTTAAGGTTATTACTGGGTTTTTGGAATCGAATGGACTTTAGATAACCGGGTGTTCTCGGTTGGGCGGTTTGATGATAGACTGTGATGAACTGGAGTGATGCTATGGTACTGGGAAACTGGGTTCCTTTCTTTTATCCTGTTACTTTCGATTCTATTGAAAACGTTATAGTCGACTTATTTAGCCATACTATAAACAACTACCTTACTATATCTACTGATTATTGTCTGTTACTCTATTTGCAATGTGGTGCGTGGCATTAGGCCGATTTAAAATGCACTCTTATGTCTACGAATGTCCCACTTTGCTTAAGTATTACTCTTTTTTATATATAACAACTTGGGAAGAGCAACAAAAAATATCCTATGCCAATGTGCCCCTTTTCTAAGTGTTCCTCTCTTATATCTATGGGTTTCGAAAACACGAAAACAAGAATCCATCTAGCTAGCTCCTGCAAAACTTAAACTCAACCTTGATTCTAACATCTCCCGGTCATTATAAGCTACTTTGCCAAATCATTCCATCGCTATAAAATCCGATGCAATAATTCGACTAGCTACTTTGTCGTCATGAAGGAAAAGAAATCTGGGGGCGTGAGCCCGTGGATTGTAGTGCTACCCTTTTGCTCTGTCGCCGACCCTTTGCTGGAATCCTTTGACCCACCACCTTCTGCTACTTTCTTAAAGTATCACTCTTGTTAATAGAACCGTTCATAGTCTTCTACATTTGCGGGAGAGATCTAACCGAGTCATGGCTCCGCTCGCTGCTCTGATACCGTGCTTGAGTACTGTCCGAAGGTACCGTCGGCCCGCTTGGGGTGTCTGTAGTTGCGAGAACTCTCAGTTGTCGTTACATTAGGCTTGGAACGAGACATACTTGAAGGTTCCATTGTAAAGGTGCGCCAGTGTCATGTGTCGTAGGGTTTGGGTACTGAGTTTCTTTCGTAGCAAAGATCAAGCTGCCAACGTCCATTCTGACTTGAGCATAAGTTGGATCTATTCAGCTGTACAATTCACTTTAAATCCTCAATAATAGTTGCATCTCGGTGACTCAATTCCAAGAGGCCTCTATGTCGAAGTCCAACTGACGCCCAATACCGACAACTTGCGAGCAGCCGCGGCAGAGTCATCGCGTTATGTCACACCCATGATTACGACAGACACCTCAGCCCTACGAGGTAAATGAAATAAAGACGGCCATTTCCTAGGACTCAATCCAATTCCAGAAACCAACTTCGAGGTGCCGAGATCAACTTCAACCATAGAAACTAGATACTGCCTTGTGAGAGGAGGATCTCGCCCAAGCCACATTGCGGCTGATACAGGGGACCTATTCCAAATAGCAGTTCAAGGCACACTTTCTAGGCGGTTACGAAGTCTGTTGCTGTCTGCCGCTGACAGAACGTTTGAACCCAATACATCTATCCGACCGCAACTGGTTAAGCCCTATACATATGGAATCAATTTCGTATCTAGCCAGGTACCTGGATTCGGCACGTCATTGCAGTCCTGTGCTATGCCTTTTTGGGAAAGAGACTGCGAGCTGCCGAGGTGTGGCTGTGGTGAGATCCCCCGCTACAGACGCAGTCCAGACAACGCCTCATTATCACGACGATGATGATTGGTTGTATTGAAGCCGTGCTCATCCACCACCATTATGCCAGCTTTTCAGCTCACCAAGAAACGTCAGGGGTGCTGGACTTTTGTTACATATTCCTCAATGATGAGATGTAATCACCATACCAGCCTAGCAGCCCTCACCTTTCCATTGGCTCACTTCCAGTAGGGCTGAGATGAGACCCTCTCTCCCAACCTCGGAGAACGCAGATTATGACCAGTTCGGAGGAAATTCTCAGCTATGACTGGCCATCTTAGTCGCAGATATGGCCGTGATATGCAGCAAAGTCAGTTGAGCGGCCTAATCAGCCCAACTAATGCAGCGTTTTGTGAAGCAGCCCACCATGTCATCAGTAGGTTGTATCTAGGTAGGGGCTCAGTCGGCACACACTCGCTGTTATATAAGTCCGTCTTGTTTCTCAGTTCAACCCTCCGTCTCATTCTCCAGTACTCTCATAAACTTCAACCAAACGCTCCTAAGGCTTACCTTATCTTCCCTCCAATTACTGTCCTCAGACATCATGGCCTCTCTTCTCCGCAAGATCTTCCGCCGCAAGAAGCAACCTCCAATGGTCTGTGCCGTCCCACTCGATGGCGATGACCATGCCATTGGCGACGACCCAAACCACCAGCATACTGCCGCCTGCTTTGTGGACTTTGAACCCCTGGCGGTTGTTGAGCTCTTCCAGTCTCAGAGCTGCCAATCTTGCCCTCCAGCCATTCCTGGAATCCTCGAGGGTGCCAACCACCCAAACATCCTTTTGTTGACCTACAACGTCACTCTCTTCGACCACACTGGTTGGAAGGATACCTTTGCCAAGACCTCATGGGACCAGCGCCAGCGCGCCTACGCCATGATGTGGCAACGCCGGACCATCTTCACACCTCAGGTTGTCGCCAATGGCGTGGCTGATGGCTCTGGATCCGGCGGGAAAGGCGAGGTGCAGGAGATTGTCCAGCAAGCCAGAGGTGCCCAGGCTGGGAGAGGTTGGCACATCTATCTCGATGCCAACGACACTGATGTCAGAATTGACACTGATATTGAGATGGTGGGAAAACATGACATCCTCCTCGCCCTCTACAAGGATGGGAGTGAAAAGGTCAAGATTGGAAAGGGTCCAAACAAGGGCAAGAAGCTTGAGCATCGTAACGTGGTGACGAATTTGGTCAAGATTGGAGAGTGGACTGGTGGGAATCTGATGATCCCTCTCCCTGCCTCTAGGGATTCTATGAAACCTGGGGAAAGCGCCGCTGTTCTTCTTCAGGAGGGCACTGGAGGACCCATCATCGCTGTTGCTAGGGTTTAGGGAATGTTTAGCGGGAGATATAGTGTAGTTGTCGTTGTTGGTTTTTCCAAAGGTGGTTCGTGTCTTTCTAGATATCCATCTATCTTATATGTCCGTTGAGAATTCATCGTCTCTATGGTTATCGACATGGGCCGGTTACTATATCCGAATTTCGGCTTCTGATCCCGACAGCCCCAGCCGTGGCATCCTTGGCATCTCCCAACTTGACTTGAAATCTATTAGGTGCAATCCTATGTTCGGCCATTGAGTCACACCGCCCCCCGCCAAGTCTTTATCCCTCATAAAGCCCAAGTCGCGACGTCAGAGCCGAGCTATTGGAATGATACGTTTACCCAGGTTGCCAGCGACATAACCGTGGCTGTCTCAATGCCACATCTTTCTACTTTTTTTCATCGTCTCCCGATATTACCTGCCAAGCTATAGTCGTCCAAATGTCTTCTCTAGATCCTCTAAGGTTTCCCAGGGCGGTGTTAAAACTTGCTAGTGGTAAACGTTTCCGCCCCTCACCAACAATGGACGATCTATCACTGCAGCTACGTAGTCGTTCTGCACCAAGAAGAAACGAACCAGTCCCGCACAATGAATTGCAGGAGCAACAAGTATTTTCCGGAGAGCATGTTGCCTCGCCCGCTCCATCCGCACGACAAACAGCCGTTGAGCAACTGCAGCGATGGAATCATCCTCGTGGGAATATTCCTAGGCTAGGGTTTGCGTATCTGTCATTTATCATTGCCGGAATGAATGACGCGGCCGTTGGTGTTAGTACCCTCACATACGCTCGGACGATACACCGACCATCTTTTGACGAAGAAAACAGGCTCTCATCCCATATGTATGCCTTTCCAACATGATGAAAGGGCGATACCTGGCCTTTGGTAGACGTCATATCAACCGACTAACGATATATAGCTCGAAAGGCATTATGATCTCACCTACACAACTGTCTCCATGATCTTCTTGACTCCCTTTGTAGGTTATTCTATCGCCGCATTCACAAACGCGCGAATCCACATGTTCTGGGGTCAGCGCGGAGTCGCCCTCATGGCACCAGTCTGTCATGTGGTAGCTTTCACGGCCATGGCAGTCCACCCGCCTTTTTATGCACTTCTTGCGCTCTTCGCAGTGAGCGGCTTCGGTAACGGACTTACTGACGCAGCATATTGTGCTTGGGCTGGGGCTATGGACAAATCGAACCAAATCCTCGGTTTTATGCATTCGTGCTATTCCCTAGGGGCGCTATGCGCACCACTCATTTCTACTTCAATGGTAGTCCATGCTGGTCTGCCGTGGTATACCTACTACTATGTCATGGTTGGCCTCTCGGTTCTCGAGTGGATAGGATTGTCTATCTGCTTTTGGCGTCGAACGGGACAGACCTATCGAGCCGAGCATCCTCGCGTAGCAGAAGGCAACGGGGCCGGCACCAAGGAAGCACTGAAGAACAAGATCACTTGGCTTTGTGCTTGCTTCGTTTGCTTGTTTATGGGTATCGAAGGTTTGTGAGGAGTATTCAAGAACTTGACCCAAAGCTAACAGGTCACAG
This sequence comes from Fusarium decemcellulare, assembly GCA_013266205.1. Lineage (NCBI taxonomy): Eukaryota > Fungi > Ascomycota > Sordariomycetes > Hypocreales > Nectriaceae > Fusarium > Fusarium decemcellulare. The sequence goes on from JAAGWO010000657.1 coordinate 40,133, forward strand.
TCGGCCTTGGTGGATGGATCGTGACCTTCATGCTTCGTGAACGACATGCTGGTGAATTCGCTGCAGGTGCATCCAGCTCTGGCTTCTGGGCCGGCATGGTAGCAGGGCGAGCAGGGCTAGGTTTCATCACAGAACGCTACGGCGAGCGCCTCTGCGTGACTATATATCTTGCCTGCTCCATCGCCCTTCAGCTCTTATTCTGGCTGGTGCCGCAATTCATTGTCTCGGCCATAGCTATCTCGCTACTTGGCTTCTTCATCGGACCTCTATATCCCGCGGTAATAACGGTCACGGCCAAGCTACTACCCAAGCACATACATGTGAGTTCCATTGGCTTCGCCTTGGCTCTTGGCGGTGCCGGCGGAACCGTGTTTCCCTTCTCAATCGGCGCTATTGCTGGCAAGAGTGGTGTCTGGGTGTTGCAGCCTATCGTTTTGGGCCTTTTTGTCATCCAAACCATCAACTGGCTTCTTTTCCCTAAGATCAGGAAGCAGGATTAAGCTTGGCCTATGGCTCCATCAGCAGATTACGGCACATTCACCCTAGACAGACGAGAGCGGCTCAACACCACAGCAAGACCAGTAAAGCATTTATTTCCCCGGAATTTAAATTTTTATCACCAATAATATGCCGTACAGTCTATATGCTCCTATATGTTCTATCCAAGATTCCTTCGAAACTAGACATTCTAAAAATCCCACCTCTGCCTATCAAAGTGTGATCAACGCCAAGCCTTGAGTTACCGTGCTCCATGGCAATAGTAGTGAAAGCAGTGAGAAATCCGAATTGAAAGCCAGGTTCCACGATATTAATGCCGCGAGCAAAATCCCCTTTAGTATTACGACGGCGAGGAAGGATTAGGCGATGTGTCTACTCTCGCTTCAGTTGCCTCGCTGAGTGTCAAGTTCAGATCTCGGGGATCTCCCTTCCAGGCCTCTGGTACTTCGCTCTTGTGGTGGAGGACCTCTTGCAGGGCTAGCTGCTGGAACTCATTGGCCAGCGCCTCCATGTTGTCTGCTTCGATGGCATTGCCGGCTGGATCCAGGCTGATAGGGTAGAGGCTGCTATAAACTCCATCAGGAACCAGAGCCATAGTAGCTTCCTGGACATCTTCAATCATGCCGGTATCCCAGCCGGGCCGCTGGAAGATACCAATACGCCGTCCATAGCTAATGAAAGCTTTCGATATGCCGCTCAATCCCCTACACCAGCGGGCGATGGACAAACACCCTCGCACAGACAGTATAAAACTAAACTGCGCATCAGGGGAGTCCCCTGACTGGAAGACCTCATTGATGAGGTAAAGATAGCCAGGTGTAATTAACATGGTGAGGTTGGTCGCCTCGAATCGTTTCCGATAGAGGTACACTAGTCGTTTGAGTTGCCGCACTGATGCGTCATAAGCATTTCGAGGCGAACTGCTTCGGGGTTTGTAGTCTGATGATACAGGGGGGGATTTGTCGTCCAGGAAGGGTCGCCAAATATCGAGCATCGCCGTGTGATACCAAATACTTTGCTAGTCAGTGACTGATACCTGTCACAAGACAGTTCATGGAACGTACTGCATTATTAAGACATGGTGTGCACAGGAGCTGTCTCTTCGAGCAATCTCTGGCAGGTTCTCTGACCAAACAAGGAGTTTTCGGTATGCCGCTTCGGCTTCAAACAACGGAGAGCAACAATAGTTGGAGTAGTCATCTCCAAAGGTTTCGTGGACAATCACCCAAAACTTGGAAATCCATGTGAATGTGTTGCCCATATAGTGAGCCAAGGCGGGACCGAATCTGTCACCGGGGATTGGCAATGGCGGAGGTGTCCATATTCGATGCATCCGTCGGAAGTATAGGGAGTGTAGGCTACAAATCTGTCAGTCGCCACTACCGGGAACGGACTGTAGCTGGAAGTCAACATACGTATGCCATCCAAAGGCTCCCCAGGCAGCAAAAGAGGCCGCTCCTTGGGTCTCTTGGTCTTCAAAGTTAGGAGGAGATGTTTTCCCGTCTCTAGTCCCGAAGAGGCCGAGACGACTGCCCATCTCAGCGCTGGCATCAAGATACAGCAGCCCAACTCGGTCCATTCCGTGGTGATTGCAGGTCAAGGCCAAGAGGATCGCTGCAGAGACGGCAGTAATGTCATCACGCTGTCCTTCTTCTTTCCAACGGTTCTTAGCTTCCGCGAGAAAAGCAGTGGACAGACGCTCTGCTTCCACCTCGAATGCCGCATAAGTCGCCTATCGGCCTTGTGAGTGTGTGTTAGCACGAGTTGGTAGAGAAAAACACCTACGCAAGACCAAGCAAGGACAGAGCTCACTAGCAAAGGCGAACAAAAGCGTCCTTGACCGCGAATCAGATCTCGAATGAAGAGATGAGGGTCAAAGACTGCCAATACGGGATGCTCATTGCGAAGATAGAATGATAATGCCCGTGCTGCGAAGTCATTAGAAGCTGGAACTGAGGTCCATGAGCTTATTTGAAGGTCGTTGAGCCTTGAGTCAACATATTTGACAGGTTCTGGGGTGGTTGCTACCAACGAGGCATGGAGTGGACTGGTTGGACGGTTCGAGCTTCCTGGCTTCCCATATTGGTCTTCGTAAACAGATCTCGATCTTTTGAGTTTCTTTCGCAACCTCGGTCTTGGGGAAGAGAAGCTATCAACGCTAAGAAGATGGAGATCAACGTCAGCAACTTCAATCGGCTCTATGGGTGGAAAGGCGTTCGGATATCTAGTATTCAGATCAAACTCTAAAGTCGAACAAGCCAAGGGACTCGTGGGGGTTAGCATCCCCTGAGCTGGGAATAGACGTGTTTCCTTGGAACCAGGGCTGTTAGCATGTAGAAATTCCTGGACAGAACCTTTCTCTCTAAGGTTCCGCAGCAGGGCCACGGCTAGATCATCTGGGGCAGCCCTCAGCACCTCCAAGGCTTGATGAAGTTCGTGCGAGATGCCTTCTAGTTCTTGCACCTTCAGCTTGGACGCCGCGGTCATGCTAGGTAGGCGATAGACACATTGTTGTCGGCGACTGACACAAGAAGAACAGCTTGGTTTCAGCCCATCGCACTGAACCAGTTGTTAGAAACCCTGTACATAAGAAGGCGGGAGCTTGTATGCGTATTTATGGAACCTTTATCTTCTTGGCCCTGCAGTGGTTGCAGGCAACCGGGGTGAGAGTGGCTCTTGGCAGGGATGAGAGGTCAAAGGGGGAGCCTCCCTCGTTTGCGCTGAACTTGGGGAGGAGTTGGCGGTCCGACGGGTTAGACGACATTTCGAGTGGTGGGAAGGCACATAGTCGTAATCCCTGCTGGCAAAAGGCCAGGGTAGTAAGGAGTCTAACGGCAGCCCCGACGCCCACACAGAGGTCGCGCCTTGCAAGAGCCTATCGCAGGTTTTATGACGTATCTGTTTGTTTCTGCCCTTGTCGAAAAGTTTGCCACGAAGAGACTCACCCCACAAAGGTAGGGTAGGCGAGGTAACTTTACCCGGCCCGGGTATTGTTAGGGCGGTGATATCCGTCAAAGTCGCTGCAACCGTGACAAGGGGATAATCCCCTTTCTCCACTAACATTTTGTTAATAGACTCCACATGCCGGTCTCTCACAACAACAACGCGCTATCACGTGGCTTGCCTGGCAACATTACCCTGTACTCATTCGAAATTCATTCCGTTTTCAAACCAACGCCTCTCTATCGTGCTAACCTGAGGGCTGTATTAGGTCGAGCTATCCATTGTCAAACGGCCTAAATTAGTGCTACTGGCTACCCCAAATTTTTAATTGTATTTCCTCAACTTTTATTGGCTAACGATGTAACTAGCCGTCACATCTGGTGTTGTTTCACAAAAACGCGACTCAGTGTTGGAGAAAGAGAGCACGCGGAACTAATGAGAAACAAAAGTGAAATGAACTCTATACAAAGAATATTGGCATAGGAAGACCATGATGCAGAACTATAGTGTGCTGTGTTGGAGGAGGTGCCGGAGAGAAAGCCGAGCAGGTCCGGTTTCGCACATCCAATCTCCTCCACTGCCCGATTTTCGCTTCAGCACTCGACTATATCCCTCCCGTAGATGGACTTGACATGCACCACAGTACGAATCGAGGTCTAGTTTTGTTTTATGCCACTAGAAAACATTGTTTTCACACGTTGAAGATGCAAAAAGACGACCAGTGCCAAAACCAAATCGGGCTGGGAATCCTAGCCGTTGAACTCAAAGAGCTCATATGTCATTCTCTTTGGGAACCAAACCCCAATGGTACCCCAACTAGTGACGGGCAGAAGGCGCTTCTCAGCCTATGTGCTACCTCAAGAGTCTTCCGACAAGTAGCGCAACCTCTTGCATACCAGAGCATCACGCATAAACGAATTAATCTCGTCAGGCTAGTGCATACTTTGCGATGGCGACCAGATCTTGCAGCCAGTGTCAGGCAATTCCATCAACCAATCGCAGGCATCTACGACGTGTCGTCCGAAGAACTTGACTTTCTCAGATCTGTGGTGGATCAATTGCAGTTGTGTAGTCCGAGTCAGGACATTTCAAGATTTGGAAGAAAGCCCGAGCAAGTGATCGCGCTAGAGGATGTTTGCGTGGAGCTCATCATCGCTCTCTCACCGAACCTGCAAACTTTGAAGCTCTTTAGCTTGGAGAAAGGCATTAATCAGCAGAACCAGTACCCTCTTCTCTACGCACAGTTCCGCAGGGCCAGTGACCCGAACGACAAAAGCGAGCTACCTTGCCTTCGCCATCTCGAGTTGGGAAGGACGAGGACAGATGATATGCCGTTCACCCGCCCCAGCATTGATACTGCTCTAATGTTTAAGGCGACGCCGAACCTCCGGCAGTTATTCTTACGAGGCATCACAAACCTGCACGACTCGACCTTTGGCCAGGAGGAGTTTGGCAGCTTACACCCTACGCTGATCTATCTACGCTCTATGGAGCTACAAGAGTGCGCTCTGGAAACCCGTCGATGGGGTGAAATCTTCCTTGGCCAGCTTATCGACATGGCTCCGAACCTCGAACATTTCAGATACGCCTCTGAGCATTATCGATATCCGGATCCGGTAGCAAAACATCTATCTGTACCTCATATGCTACGCGCAATTCGCACACAGCATGTAACCATCAATCTCAAGTCCGTGGATATTTGTCTTAGTGCGTTTGCGCGCTGCAAATGGCCCAACCGAGGAAATCTGATCCAGGTTGTCGATTTGGAAAGGTTCTCGAAGTTGGAGACTCTCAAACTCGATGAAAACGCGATCTGCCGTTACTACGATTCTCCCCTCAACGCCGACATGTCAGTTCCAACGACAACATGCCTTACAGAAATTCTCCCTCGTCACCTGAAGACGTTCGGTATCAGGGTCTTTAAAGGCTCAGAGTCGCACATCTGGGGTGACTTTGCTCATTTGGCCTCCAACTCCTTTCTATTCCCTAAACTTGAGTTTGTTGGCGTGCATGCAATCTTCAAGTCGGAAAATGACAACCACTGGATGAAATTCGAGGAGAAGGTTCTTGAGCAGGGACTAGTGTTGAAGGATCAGTTTGCAAGAAGCCGTATCAGGTTTGGGGTTGAAGTATTTAAGCACAAGTTACCAGAACGGGAGAGCGGAGTTTTAGGGATTGTTTAGCGTAGTTTCATAGCATTCAAAGACGGGACCGAGTGAATGAGCACATATTAGATAGGGATAGGGATTTTCACTCATGAGTGATGACTTTTATTCATTCTGATATCCTGTTTTACATGACAGGATGAATATCAAGGATCAAAAGCCTGGGTTTTGTTACATAACGAAGGAATCAACCGGTATGCCAACCGGTGCATCGTTTCTGTCGTAGTTCTCCAAAGGGAAGGTATTGAGGTCACTAAGAAAATCCCTTGGCACTTGAGCATCGACATCGATACCTTCCATCGCCTCAAATTGTTCCCAAGCGGCAGGACCATTCGATGGTGAGTCGCAAGGCCATGATGGAAACTGATTTCGCTCCTCAGCATTGATGGAGATCATGAATGATGTGGTGTCAAGGTCAAGCGGTGGAATCTCTGTCGCTTCGTGGAACGTGGTAGTGAGATCCGGTACATCGTCTTGCTTGTCATCTTGAGACGTGTCTTCGCCGGTCATGGCGTCAAGGTCGATGACTCTCGTGTCTTGGTTCTGTGAAGGAGGCATGTCCTTGCCGAGGCATTCTTCGTCATCTGTCACCAACCGGCCTGGTGTTGACACGCCTAGGTTTGAGTAACCGCCAAGGAATTTGGACATGATATCTGAGTAGGACTTTGGGACCACAGCGTGTTGAGAACCTTGCTGTAGAGGAATGGGAAAGTCACATTCGTCCGGTAGCTTTCCGTGACTGATCCCCAGATCCACAGTCATTGCTAATTTTAGGTAATAACTTGGCTGGGCCTGCAACATATCTCCCCAGCTCGTCAGAGATGAGTTTGAACCGCCCGATGTTGATGGTAAGGACGGTGGCCGGTCCCGGGCAATATTGACGACATGTTTTATGGTGTTCATGATCCAGTCTGTGGTGTAATAGTGCCCTCTGTAAGTGCTCATTGTTTCGAGCAGAATTTTGACCTGCTGTTGCTTTTGGTTAAGCGAGAGTACAATCGTTTGGGAGGTTGTGGGCTTTTGGCGAATGGGTCGGAGGAGCTCAACATCAATCATGTTGAGTGCAAGAGGAAAAGCAGTGCAGCCAAGCCTGGAGGTCCGGTTAGAGAGCCATAATTCTCTGGAATTCACAAGAAGCAACTTACGCAGTCATAGGGAGCCAACGTGTCAGACCCATACGATCCAGTTCTTGAAGGCACTGGGTCACACGTGATGCTGCACCTTGAAGCTCGTTCTTTTGCTTGCATAATTGCATTTCTGACTGAGATGAAGAGAGCAGATTGGAACGGAGAAGATCGTAATGGCAAATGGAAACACGCGCAGAGCTTGATTCGTTAGCTTTGGTATCCCTTGCATTTTCCTCGTGTTGGAAAGGACTTACTGGTAGTACATTTCGATCAGATTAGTGAATAAAAAGGTAGAGGTTGCCGGAGATTGGGGGTAGTCGTTTTCAGCTAGTCTTTCCTCAATGGTTGACCTGATTTCCGTCCATGAGCTATACCAATGTTCAAGCTCCAATTGGCAAAGGTTTGCACCCCCAATTCGACCCGAAAGAATCCACGATGGATTGTTATGAAATACGGATGTGAACGTGAGAACGTCAGTCAGGACAACGCAGAGTTCGACCAGTTTTGAGAGAATTTCAGCGTGGAGGATTTTGGTTGTCGAGTCATAGACTTCGGAGCTGAACGATTCCTCGGCAAGGTCGGCGCTTCCGAGAACTGAACAACCTGAAAAGTTGAAGTTTGACTTTGTGATTTTGATGTTTTGGCGAGACGTAAGTGGCAGAAGCCTGTCGCAGATGATACAACACCACCATAAGCGTTTGAGTGTGTTTTGCAGTTTTCGAGCCTTGGGTTGATCTGCCAAGCTGTTTGGCTTCTTGGAGATGTGGCAATGTGCTTTGGCATCGCGTGCGTATGTGATGGCGATTCCGAGCCAGATTGAACCCATCGGCTTGTTTCCGGCTAGGCAGCGTGGGATGATGTGGGAGTGAGCAAGAAGCAATGCAGCTTGTGCGATGGCGATCGAAGACTTTTCGCAATTGAAATCGTATAGAAGCTGCTCAAGTTAGCATTGGCTGTTCAAGGGAATGCAATGTGGCATGCCTTGGCCCGTCTGTAGAATGCGAGTTTTGCTTCGTGGATGGTACGGAACCCCAGAGACTTGTGTGTTTCGAGCGGAACAAACTGTGGCTACTTGTAAGTGAAGGCCTTTTAATGTGGTAGACTGGAGGTCTCACGCCAGAGGAGATGAACAGCAGTCCCTGCAACACCAGGATCGGCATTTTATATGGTACATTGCCATCTTGTGAGTTGTAGGATATCCAATGATCCTTCTCGTTTAGTATCGGTAACATGGGATGGACATGCAAGAAGTATTGTCGCATGAACTCGTCCAATGCTGCTCGATGAGGCACGATGAAGCATCCTTGGGCGACGAGAAAGCTCAGGTCTTGTGACAGGAGATCCTGAGTATCAGGGAATTCTAGAAAGGCGTAATCGGGATGACAGCTGCCTTTGGGGATTTCTTTTGTTGCGCTGAAGATGTGATCCAGGTCTTGAGCGTTGAAGAGGTTGGCGAAGGATTCGTCTGAAGCGACGCTCGACTCTGGTGCTTCCGCCGTCTCGGTATCGGAGCATTGTGGGAATGGCCTCTTGGGGGCAGTATGAGTGTCATTTACCGAGGGTTGGATATGCCTTGGTTGAGTGGTAGTATCGGGGCTTCTGGTTAGAGTTGAGGGCCGCTCTGTGGATAGAGGTGTAGGGGGATTGTTAGAGCAGCTCCGTGGACTGGCAGGTCTGCGTCGGCTAGAGTGAGTATTGAACAGGGGGCATCAAGAGCATGAGATCGACATACCTTGTGCCCTCTCTCCGATTAAAGGAGCAACGCTTCTCGTTGTGCTTGCAGTTGATGCACGGCCCGGCAGGGTTATCAAGGATGCACCTGACCTTGCGGGCGCGGCAGAGATTGCAGGCCTTGGAGACGCGCTTCCTCGGCGGCTTTACCGGCTGCATTGTTGACTCAAGTCGGGCTTATCGGGGGGTGAGGTGAAGGCGGTAAATTGGACGATGAATTGATGGGGCGGTTTGTTTAGGTGAGAGTCGAAGAGGATCCAATGCCGGGGCATCGATTGAGAAGCAGCTGTCAGCGGGGAAGGAAGGCACGAACCAGTAACCGGCGAACCGATGGCAACTGCCGACTGACAATCGCCCCTCCCCCACAAAATCTTCCCCGCAAAACCGAGACTTCCCCGTGCATATCCGCGCCTTCCTTCTGCTGTGTCTCGTGGAGAGGAAGGAGGCTCTTTCGGTACGTGCCGGTTCGTTATCGGGCCTCATATCAGATCGCCATCCCATGTTGCGAGTTATCTTATCGATGCCTCTTATTCATGATCTTACTGTGCATGCTGCAACGCCGCTTACCTGATGAATTCCGCGGAATGCCAATTCCACCAGTCATACAGCTCCTTCCCCGCGACGTGCAGGCGCGGGGTATAAGCACGCCATGATGATGATTTGATGTTTCTTTATCCATCACCAACTTTTGACGACGTTTTTTGCGTTTCCACCCTTTCGCCAAGGCAATTACGCGTACCAAGCTTCGAACTCTAACAATATGACTTCTCAAGACCTTCCTCCTCGACTCAAGGAGTCCCTCGAGGCCTCCAAGTGCGAGTACCGCCAACTGGGCAAGTCGGGCTTACGCATCTCCGTCCCCATCTTTGGATGCATGAGCTTTGGAGACAAGAGAACCCTTCCCTGGGTAATTGGCGAGGATGAGGTTCGCCACGTTATAAGCTTGACATTGCTGCTTCTCTCACTAACTGTGTATCTTACAGGCGCTTGCCCTTCTTAAAGCCGCTTACGATCGAGGACTCAACACATGGGACACTGCCAATGTCTACAGCAACGGCGCATCCGAGGTGATTGTCGGCAAGGCGCTTAAAAAGTTCAACATTCCACGACACAAGGTCATCATCTTGTCCAAGTGCCGTTGGGCTGTCGGCGAAGAGCCAGGTAATTTCTATCAGAAGCTTTGTTCTAGGTGGATGAACGCACGCTAAAATTTTGCAGAGGCCCGCCACATCATGTACAAGTCCGAGTTCGATGCTTCCAAAGACTACCAGAACCAGTTCGGCTTGTCGAGAGCTGCCATCTTCAACCAGGTCGAGGCATCCCTGAAGCGACTTGATACCGAATACATCGACCTTCTCCAGATCCACCGTTTCGATGAGAGCACTCCACTTGAGGAAACGATGAAAGCCCTCCACGACCTCGTCCAATCCGGAAAAGTACGTTATATCGGTGCAAGCAGCATGTGGGCGACCCAGTTCGCGCGGATGCAATTTGTGGCTGAGAAGAACGGCTGGACACAATTCGTCAGTATGCAGAACCACTACAACCTGCTGTACCGCGAGGAAGAACGCGAGATGAACCGTTTCTGCAACGATACCGGTGTGGGACTGATCCCTTGGGCACCTCTCTGCAGAGGCCATCTCGCCCGCCCCCCGGCACAATTCGGAACTACAGAGCGAAGCAAGGGAGAAAAGGATAGCCAAGGCGATCTGTCTGAAGTCGACCTGAAGATTGTCGAACGCGTTGTCGAGTTATCTGAGAAGCATAGCTGGCCCATGGCACATGTGGCGTTGGCATGGATCAACAAGCGTGTCACTAGCCCCATCATTGGGTTCAGCAGCGTTGAGAGAATTGAGCAAGCCATCACTGCCCGTGGAAAGGAACTGACTGCAGAGGAAGAGAAATACTTGCAAGAGTTGTACCGTGCAAAGGAGATCTCCGGGCATTAATTACTATGACAACTTCTCTAGCCAAAGACAGAGAGGTCAGGTCACATTGGAGTAAATGACAGCAAAACTCGCTCGTTAATAATACCACTCGTTCGTGAGCTGCCGCAGGTTCATATAATGGAACTTATGTGAACTCGTGCGATATAGGGTGAGATTATTGAGAGCAAGCCTGCCTTCTGGACCGGCTGGCGCGCTGTGAGTTTGGAACTAGGTTGCATGTGGGGTTCGTAGTGGAGTACATTCTTCCCTGGAAGCGCGACGTCTCTCATGCTGTGCAACGCGACACAATATTCCACAAGTGTAAACATCAAATTCAACATGGTGTTGGCTCGGAACAGTGTTAATTAAGCAGCTACATTATACGACTTGGATTGTCAATCAGTGGGAAATAGTATCTCGAATATACTCAGCTCGCATTGTTCGGCGTGTGCGGATCGGCACCTGTCTCGGCAAGTGGCCTCCGAGGAACGAATCTCGGCACTTTCGGTCGGCTTTGGCCTCAATTGTCATCATGATCAAGCTGACAGGTCAACCACGACAGGACAAATTCCGTTACTAATAAGACTAACATTCATATTCCAATATTATGTCGCGACATTAAGCACGTCGACCATACCGTCTAGAAATTGCCGATATCGACGCTGTAACAAGATGACCTCGCCGATCCCCTCATTTCAGAAGGCGGCACTAATTGACAAGCCTGGAGATGATGCTACTGTCTGCTTTCGATCAGATGTTCCAGTAGGGAACCCTGGCCCTCACGAGATTCTCGTCAAGCTCTCCTTCACCGGTCTCTGGTAATTACGCAATGTCTATCCAGGGTTCGAAATTTGATCTGTTGACGTGTGATAGTGGGTCAGAAGTCCGAGCATTGTCCGGATGGGGCGCATACAATCCCATCGTGGGTCATGAAGGAGTAGGAACTGTTGTCAAAGTGGGCGAGAATGTCAGCAGCAGAATGCTCGACAAGAGAGTGGGCGTGAAGTGGCTCTACAGCGCGTGCGGGCTGTGCAGTATATGTCGCAAGGGATTTGCAAACAATTGCCCAAAGCAAGTCAACACTGGTCGTCATGTTCCCGGGTCCCTGCAGCAGTACGTCGTGGCAGACGCTCGGTATGTGACGGAGATTCCGCATGATGTCCCAGGTGAAGTGGCAGCGCCGTTGCTATGTGCAGGTCTTACTATGGCCGGGGCCGTTTCAAAACTCGATCATCTAGCTCAAAATGATTGGGTCGTCATTTTAGGATCCGGTGGTGGACTTGGCCACCTTGGTGTACAAATTGCCAACAGGCTGAGAGGATTCCGCGTCATCGCAGTCGATTCCGGGGAGACAAAACGTCAACTGAGCCTTGAGAGTGGAGCAGAGATATTTGTCGATTTCGCCAAGGAGTCTGTTGAAGAAAGAGTAAAGGAGATCACTGAAGAGGGAGCTGCTGCTGTCTTGGTGGTTTCAAGTGCGGAGGACGCATTCATCCAGGCCCCAAAGGTGGTACGGAATATGGGCATCATCGTTACCATTGGCCTCCCGCGAAACGACTATACCATCCCACTTTCTGCTTCTGTTTGCTCAGCTCGCGGTACGTGTTCTTATATAATCTTGACAAGGCATATTAGGCCCAAGCATGTGGCTAACGTGGCTTTAAAGCACTTACTGTCATCGGCGTGGCAACAGGGACAGAAGAACAAATGGTTGAGCTTCTTGAGCACGCATCGACGAAGAAGATATCGCCGGCAGTAAATATCCTTGACTTTAAAGAGGTGGAGACTGTTTTTGACGGCCTGAAGAGACAAAGTATTACTGGCAGAGTAGTCGTGAGAATACCCGAATAATTCGCCTCTGGTCTTCGAGTTGACTATTGACTTTTCCGCGCACCCTGTGCTTCTCTTGCACGCGATTTTAGACGTTTACATGTCATCCGACCTCATGATACGACTTCTATTAAGACGAGATTCATGCATCGCCTATCTTCCACGTCCTATTCGATGTCCTCGTTTTACTATCGCACACATCTGGTTCTGCGACTTGGAGATCTTTTGAACCCTCGTTATAGCGCTATCATGTTCATCCCAAATACTCACATTTCGTTTCAAAGTCTAGAGTCTCTAGAGAAGGCCCATTTTATTTACCCTTACCTAATCAGCTTAGGAAGACCTCAAACGTGCAATTCCACGACTGGAGCAGACAAAGCCATTGGGTGGAAGATAATATTTTACTTATTCATGAGAACTATACAAGTGATATTTTCTCCTTCGCTCAGTCTAACCCTAACCCTCCCGCGACAGAAGGCCACCAGTATCCTCTTAAGCCTTGAGCTGTCGTCGAGAAATACCGATCTCGACACCCATAGGCTTTCGCAGGAATCCTTCACGAGTTTCCATAACGTCTTGCCTCAAAAAGATATTGTATCTCTTGACCCATGTCGCAGCCATCAATCGCATCTGCATCTCAGCCAGGTTTCGTCCTACACAAGATCGAGGGCCGTGACTGAATGGGATAAATGCAATCTTTTGCTTGTCAGTGATGGACTCCCACCTTTCGGGTCGGAATTCCTCGGCGTCAGGTCCCCAAATTTCTGTAGAATGGTGAATGGTGTAGGTCGGCACGCTGAGCACAGTTCCGGGTCCGAAATACCGGCCTTGAAGCGTCACACCCTTAGAGTTGGCGGGAATCTCACGAGGGAGACCAATTCCAGAAGGCGAGTGGTGTCGGAGTGTCTCATTGATGCAATTGCCAAGGTAAGGCAGGTGCTTGAGAGCATCGTAACTGGGGATTTCGACATCATCGGGGACGGCAGAGTCAATTTCCTGTTGCAATTTCTCTAGAACTCCCGGTGTCTTGACCACGTGATAGAGGAGGGCGCAGGATGAGTTGGATGTGGTATCACTGCCAGCGATAAGCTGGGTCAGGGCCTCGGCAGTAAGCTCGTCTCGGCCAAGCGGCTCTCCCTTTTCGTCACGGCCTTGCATCAAGCGAGCAAGAAGATCCTTTCGGGTCGTATCGGCTCCACGCTCAAGTCTCTCGCTCACTCTAGCAATAGCAATACCGGCCAGATTCTGGACAGCTTGCAATCCCTGGCTGAAGAAGGGGTCGGGAAGCCATTTTGCGTAAGGCTTGATCCAAGGCATACATCCAAGAGTAGCGGAGACCTCGCCTCGTCGGTTCATGATCTCGACTGCAGGGGCAAAGATGGGAGGGCTAGTCGGGCTAACCTTGACCTCAGCCATGTCAGCTCCAGAAGCAAGCATTCCTAACGTGAATTGTCAGATCTGCACTAGGAGGATCATCCCGCTGGGACATACCAAAAGGCTTGCCAAAGGCCAAGTCCGCAATAATGTCGAAAGCTAGGTAGTTGACTGGAAGTTGTCAGTGAATGCGTTAACCGAAACGAATAGACAAACTTACACCAGGAGAGACAGTCAAGTTTTCCAGCGCCATCGGCTGTGGGGGTGTTCGAGGCCTGATCCCACTGTTTGATGAAGAGTTCCAGGTTCTGGCGAATGTAAGGCTCAAACTCGAGCACAGACTTGGGCGCAAACGTGTGAGACACGAGCTTTCTCTTGCGTGTGTGCTCGGCACGGTTACGCGTATTGAAGAGACCGCGGCGAATAGACACAAACGGGTCGTAAAAGTCACTATCACGCGTCAATAGGCTGGACTGCTATTCCCTACCCATTCATACTTACGATTTGAGGAAACCGTTTCCGTGGCCGTAGATTGCGTTGATAGCATCCGCGTCCGCGATACTGACATGGTTGGGAGCAATGCGGACAACCTTGCCCAGCTTCTTGTGAACCTGGTCGACAATCTCGTATCGTTTACCGCGTCGACAAGCTGACATCAACCATAGGTTGCTGAATTGTGCTGGGAACGGGGAAGGAATTCCCCGAAGATTGCCGTATGCTCCAAAGAATGGAACGAGATAGTAGCCAATGAGGGCGACTAGAAGGGCGACAGGCGCCCAGGGCGAGACCAAAAGTTCGACGATAGCCATTGTCGTGATCTTGCTGTTGTTGTCTCAATCTCTTGGGTGCTGATCATAGCGTCTTTGTGACGTCCAGGAAAGTGTATTTGTATCCCATCAGGATACAGGCCCGGAGCCATTGGCCGGCCCCGTACCCCTCCGCATGGTGAACAGTACCCCGGATTCTCGGTGCGTCTTGGCTGTGGGATTTGATGTCATTCCGAATGCTGCTCCGAGGAACCCCACATCTCGGATCGGAAGCGGCTTGACGACTCGGCACTTGGGAGTTTGCAATCGAGAGCACTGTGATTGGCCACGAAAGTGATTGACAAAAGAAAGCCTGGTTGGCGTTATTCTTGGTTCTAGGTATGCTCTACACGAAATTGCACTTCCTTTGGCACAAGAATTCTCCCAAAGAGAAACCTCCGTCGACTCTGTTTCTGCGAAGGGTCTCGCAATCTCGGGATCGACGGCAGATGATTAGGTAATGCCTGTCTATGGCATCCGATTGGGCGGAAACCGAATCGGCAATTGCAACGGAGGCTGCAATTGGTAGAGAGTACCACCGAAGAGCAAGACGCACAGGTTGTAGAAGTCTCGTATTAAACTAATCCATCCTATTTTTCTGTTTCTTGAAACTTTTCCTTCCTTTCTAGGCTGAGATGCGTCCCCAAAACTTCAATCATGAATCGTTCCCGGTGAAGGAAGTGCCTCTGACCTTGATCCCGGAGAAAGTGCTCCGCAACACCAAGAATCAGCTCGTGATGAAGCTCAGGCAGAGCCAAGATCTTGGAAACACCGAGCTCGACTCTAGCAGCCCCAACATCACCAAGAATGCCTCTTGTGCGTTTGTCCTTCACCATACATAGACAAAACTGCTCAAATAGGTCGTGCTTGACAAAGAATGCTAGGACGTCTTCTAGAGCAGCCGGCCCGCCAATAATCTGTTCAAGGCTTGCGCCAGGCCCATCCTGAATAGCTCGTCGAATCTGAGCTGTCAGTTCAAGAGCTTGAATGAGTCCGTCGGTGCTCAAGGGTGGAGGTGCAGGGATATAGGGGCGGTCATAACCAACCCTCTTGCGCCACCAGACATTGCAAAACAACGAAGAGATGATGACGGGGATGAGTATCACATATCCCCACCATCTCTCAGCTGTTAGCATAGACCCAACTCCGCCAAGAATGGTGGCAGTTCCGTTTATAGCATAGAAAACCTGCACAGCAAAGCAGCGTCGTTGAAGCATGGCCAATACCGGCGACCCTTGTAGCTTCTCGGTCGCTGCCGCTTTATGACTTCGCATCTTCATCCATATAATAACAGCCCATGTTGAGCTGATCAATCCAAAGAGTGCGATGGGTGCGTTGCCCAAATATCCAGAGAGGATATTACTGGCCAGCCAGACACGACGGTTGGCACCGCCAATGGCCATGAAGGTTCCAACGCTAATCAGGACTGCTCCTCCGCCCATAAGAATGTCCATCGCCCATCGATTAATGATCTCGATGCGAAGCTCGCGGATAGTTATCTCAAGCAGCACATCAACGTCATGGGACTGTTCCGAATCGGCGACGCGACGTCGCTTCTCGTCTTCGAATAGCTTGCGCTGTTGGCGAAGAAATGTGATGTTGCGCCACGCATGTTTCGAGTCCGCAAAGGCGCATATGGACAGCACCAGCGCACTAAATCCTCCTATTGCCATGAACACTATTGCGTAAATAGGCACAGGCGTGTCGTTCCACACGTTGGCGGCAAAGTCGCCGGCGTTTGCGAGTTCAAGAAACCCCACAGCCCCAAACAAGTTGTTTCTTAGCCGCGGACTATCCACACAGCTCCAGCGAGACTTGTTCTTGGCGAGAGTGACATGTTGAGGACCGGGAGCGATGAATTCCGATGTCGACGGTTCCGCTTGCACAGCCTTCTCTGATGCGACATCGTCGGATGGTTCCTTCATTGCTGCTGGACAAGGATCCGGGTGGATCGGGATCTGCTTATCCTGTCAGTTAGATCTCTGGCAGAAGATAGTTGCTCACAAACCTGAGAGTTAGACATTGATAGGCCAGCAACGGGGCTCAGCTATTGTCTTTTTGGTGATCTGGACAAAGAATGGAAAACTTGGGGGTGGCTGAGCAACAAAACAGAATATTATCTGTCAACATGGGGGGCAATTAACACAAAATGAAAACAAGAAAATCGTAATAGACATGACGAATGTTTGCCGCATATCCGGTCTTGACTCGTAGGTCCGTGAGTAGCCATCTCCACAACTCGGGCCGTCACAGCACACAACTTGAAGCCGTCAATACCTCATCCGCTATTAAGGAAAGCCCCCAGGAGGCGTTGAACTCTGTGGCTATTTCAGGCAAAATTTTTGAATTTGTTTTTAACAGGCTCTCCCGTATTTACTCTGCTACATACATGTGATGCTGCGCTATCCGTGAGAAGCAGAACAGGGGAAGCTGACTCAATGTGGAGAAGCCGGCAACTTCCAGCCGATTGCCAAGACAGCAACTCATCAGAGTTTTCGTATTGGTAGTTGCGCTGACAGCACTTCGGACCGACCGAAGTGACTGAGGGCTTTGTTTGGGCGGAACAGGCAGCAGTATTATGGGTGACATGTTACTATTAACAATTATCGCCACAAAAGCCAGCATTGGTAAGTCAAGCATAGGGGTTGAAGGCATTCAGCAAAGGTAAATAATAATTTTTACTAATACTGTGCCTTTCTTTGGCAAGTGAAATGAAATCGTGCCGTATAAGAGGAATGACAAACTCAACATTTCCTCTTCCATAACTCATGTCAAGCGTTAACTAGTACGCGCCACGACGTTGGCTATACTTTGGACCGTTGACAACCTTGACTGGCTGCCTACCAGTCTTTACAGGTGATTCAGCAGTCAGAATAAATCCCGGCAGCTTGGCACCCTTGTCCTCAAGCGCGAAGAGGGAGACGCCGATCCAATTGTCTCCGCGGTAGTTGAGCACACCTTCCGGAACAGGGAAGACCGTCTGTGGTCCAATGTTACTGACATAGCGCCCAAACTGGAAGCCATTAACAAAGAGGAGTGCGCGATACGGCCCTGTAGCATCCGTGCTATTCTTGAATGTGAATGACAGGGGAATGTCGAATTCTTCGCTAGGATAGTCGAGGCGTAATTTTGCCGCGTAAAATGCGACTCCTGGTTCAGCAAGGCCTTTGAACGGGGAGCCTCGTTTGAACCGGCCAAGTGGCGGTGATGGTAGGTGATACCCTTGGCGCTCAAAGTAGAAGCCTCCCTCATTGAGAGGTCCTCGGAACTTGTCGAGATAGTCTTCACCTCCCAGGTTTCCTGTAAGCTTCCACTTAGATACCTTGGTCTGACGACCAGACTTTGTGATGATGGCCCAGTCCAGAATGCCACGCGGGCTCTTCTGCTCATCGTAACCCGGAGTCCAATTTCCATTGAGTCCCGTGTTTTCAACGATGACTGTGATCACGTAACGCTTCCCTTTTTGGAGTTTCGGAAGTTCGTACGTCGAGTTGTAATTGCCTGCAGCATCAAAGCCAGTGAATGAGCCGATGAATTTGTCGTCGAGCCACACAGCGGTCGCAAAGGAACGTCCACCTTGCGTCCATAGCTTAAGTTGAGTTTCTGAACCATCAGCTGTAAAGTGTCCTCGATAAACGAGCGCGCCCGCGTGGAAGCCATAGTCCGAGCCATAGAGAGATACGTTCTTCTGAAGCGGGACTCTTGTATTGTTGCTGGTGGTGTGGTCGGCCACAGTCCACTTCTCATCATTGTAGCCCTTCTTGATCTCAGGTAGCGAGTCGACGTAGCGCCAGTCTAGAGATGAGAGTTCGGGGAGCTTGACAGAAGGAAGCTTCACCTCGGGCTTGGAGACCCAGTTCCCGAGTTTGGACTTTTGATACTGGAGTTCCTTGCCGTTCAAAACCAAGCGCGAGGTTCCCTTGGGGGCGCCAATAATCTCGAGGGGTGTAGAAGCGTTGAAGTCTGCTTGAACAGAGAGCTTGGAGCCCTGAACGGATATCGATCGAACAAGCTGTGGGCCGTTGATGATGACCGAGTCAGGGTTCATGACGGAGCTTCCAAATGCAGCATTGGCGCCTTTTCCGGGAACGTCGGGCACCCAGTACTTGTATGCCGTGTTGCGATCTTGGACTTGTTAGCTGCGCACTTTACTGTAACAAGAGAACATACCAAGCAGGTAGATGTAAAGAGATCCCGACTGGACCACCCGCCGGGTAGAGGAAGTCTTCCACTGAAGAATGCCATTCTTCTTTTTCTTGTCAAGCTTGACCCCATCGCCTTCAACGAGCTTAAGGTTAGTCTTGCCCTTGATGGAAACTTCGTGCAGTTCGTCAGGGCCGCCGTAGAGCACCAGAACGGTCTTGTCGCCAAACTTCTTCCAGGTAAAGACTTCAGCTGTCGAGTAAAGAAGGGTGTAATCGCCAACTTGGTAGTCTGCTAGATGGATCTTGGAATCTCTGCCGTGAAGAGAGAGTGAACCGCCAAGCTGGGGAATCGTGAGAGTTCCAGCCGAAGTTGGCAGTTTCAGCTTGTAAGAAGATGTATCAGTGCTTCTGTAATCGTTATGACGCACGACAAAGAATGCATCGTCCTTTTCAGTGGTAAGCGGAGTTACAGCGAGGTTCTCGTTGTCGCTGTATTTGGTAGTCGACCGGTTGCCTGGCGTCGAGGTGGAATAAGCAGGAGAGACTCTGAGGAAGTGGCCTTGCAGCTTGATCTCGGAGTATTTCTCTCGAACGATGGATCGATCTTCTTTGATTGCCTTGTTGTTGTTAGAGATTCGGCCGCGAAATTAAATATTATCTCTTAAAACTCACCGCACCGTAATCGTAAGACGTGTAACCATCGCTGTGACCAAGATTTCCCCAGTTGGTACCACCAAATGTCTGGCTTGTCAGTCTTCATCTCTCAAGAGGGCGGGTGGCAGTACCATATAGATGTTGAAGATGGTGACACCTGCAGCCAAATTGTTCTTATAGAAGACTCGTGCAAACTCGTGGTTGGTGAGGACGGAGCACTGCTCGAAACCCCATCCTCCAGGAGGATCAAAGGCGCCACCTTGGAACTGCTCGAGGTAAGCATGAGCCCGACTCTGTAAGCTTATATAAGTACCTCAATGATGGAGTATGGTGTGTTGGGGCTGATCTTCATGTGCTCTTCATGCCATGTTGTAGGCAGCTTGTCCTTTGGCCACTCGTAGGGATTGGCCTAAGGGAGCAGGTTAGCAATCGTCCAACGAGAATGATATCGTCATCGTACACAGTCGAACCCAACCGGATACCCATCGTGTCCCTAGTAAAGTTAGAAACCTCCTGATAGCCTTTGATGTGTGAACCCACGTAAATGTCTACTGCCCCAATGCCAGATCCTGGAGCTCCGGTGCCACCTTGCCATGCATCGTTGTTGATAAGAGGCACGACGATGCCTGCATTTCTAGCTTGGTCATTGACGTACTTCAGATACTCTTGGCTTGGAAACGGAACGCCGTCAGCAGCACTGTACTCGTTCTCAGGCTGAAACAGAATCACTGGCCCACCATTGGTGATCTGGGCCTTGGCAATAATTGGGCATACATGCTCCATGTAGCTAAACCGGATCAGTTACGAAGTCGCTTGAGTTTGACGTTCAACTCACTTATCTGTGGCACTCAGATAGTCTGAAGCATTTGTTCTGAGCGTCCCCTTGACTCTCTGCAGCCAGCCTGGGAATCCTCCTCCAGAGACTTCTGCGTTGATGTAGGGCCCGGGCCGGGCTAATAGGAAAATTCCGGCTTCCTTGGCCGCGTCGATAAACGGTTCCAGGTCAAGGACACCTTCCGATCGAAATTCGCCTGGCTTTCCTTCCAAAAGTGCCCAGTCGACGTAGAATGAGACCATGTTGAAACCCATGGCTTTGACTTTCTGGAACAAGTCCAGGTAGAGTGATGGCACCGGGAGGCGGAATGGATGAATCTCGGCCGAGAAAATAGTCACTCGTTCGTCATTGATAAACAGGGAGTGTTCGTCCCAAGAGACGATATCCTGGAGCACGTCCCTCCTGTGAGCGTCCTGGATGACGTCGAATGGCCGCCCCCCAACACTGCGGGCATGGCAATGGCCAGCAGCCAAAGCCGCAAGAAGATAATTGAACAGCTTCATGGTCGTCGCATAGCTGTAAACAGCAACCAACTGGATGTAACCGTTTGCACACTCAAGTCATGTTATATAATTGCACATGAACCTACGCTAGGACTTGTATGATGGAGTCATTTCGGAGGAGAGGCCGAAGATGCCGGTCAAGGTTTTGATGATGCATCTCGTATTGGTGCAACGTCAAATCCCGCAATATGCCGGCACCGGGTGATATGTAGCAAGCTTGCCTCTCGATTTATCCAGAGCGAGGGCAAGTTACATTGATGAGGGGATTTGCGGGGTTGGAAACTTGTGATTGGGGCTGTTAACTCGGGGTTGGCCATTTCTAGCGCCCGTACCGGTGACCCTGGTCGGCCAGAGCTCTGACGATCATGCTATGAATGACGATCCATCAGGAGCGCCCCTCTTTGAGCCGAGAGCCTTTGACGTTGGCGAGGGAGAGTATGCGATTTAGGCTCCCAAGTTATCAGACCATACTGTGAGTTTTGCGAATCACACGGAAGCCAATAAACGCCCATTTACTCAGAACCACCGAGTCTTTAACTAGTTCCAAGCAAAACACATACCTAGTGAAGAGAAGTAATACAAAGACTTATAATACGCCCCCCAAGTTCTTGTACGAAAGAGTGCGATTGCAAATTCCATTCATCACTCCACACCTTCAATCTGTCCGTGTACTCGCTGCCTCCAAAGCGCTCTTCACTAACCATTCTCTCCACCCTCCTCTTGCGTCCTCTTCATGGTCTACGTGACTATAATCCCACGATAGTAGTCCCTCAGCTCTAGCTCCACTAGGGTGGTCTAATATGCCGATCGCGATGTCAACTTGACCTGGGCGGCCCTGCTCGGTGTAAAAGAGTGTTGCCGAACAGGACGAGCAATGGTATCGGACCACATGTTCAGAGCTCTTGTATATCGACAATGTGCCTAGTCGGGGGTCTTTTTGGGCAACCGCATCTTGAAGCTCGCTGATGTTGCGGAACCTAAAGTCTGAAGAGGTCGCCTCAGCCGAGGGTAGAATGTGGTCCACTGGCACAAACGTCCAGCAGATCAGATCTGCCCCAAGACATAGCCGGCAAGAGTCACAGGCGTCTAGACTCGTGATGTATTTTCCAGTTTTGGGATCAGGGGGATTTGAAGGAATCTTGCTCGTGCCACCAATTAAGTCATGGCCAGATTCGAGGAAGAGTTGCACACCCCTGCAATGACACCAGATAGGAACCAGTCGCGACGAAACTGGTTGGTCGATAGTGTTCTGTGGTGAGGCTGGCCACAGCTCTAATAATTCTTTGCTCTCATTGGCGTGTTGATCCCATGTCTTGATAGGCTCTCCATCGACGTTCTTATGAAACCATATCGATGACCCTCCGTCTTTTGTGTCGCCAACAAAAATGTGGCGATCATACTTGATCAGCTTATCAGTATTATCCAACGCTCCCGTCAAGACTTCCGGTACAAGTGTGTGGACATCACGGCAAAACAGTTGCGTCGAACACTTGGCGCAAGAGAAGATGTCGATATTGGGCGAGAAAGAGTAACGCTTCAGACGAGAAAGATCCTCGTTCTCATTTGGCCAAAGGGCGCAAACGAGGCACAGGGCTCCGGTAAGGTGTCGACATGAGGTGCAGTGGCATACCGAAGCAGCAAGCGGCAGAGATGACTTGGGAGTCGTGGATTCGAAGACATGAGTGTTACATAGGCAGCGTGCCGTGAGAGTCACTTGAGAGTCTTCCATCTTGGCATTGAAAGTGGCAGTAACTCATGTCAAACTTTCGCAGGAAAGCAAGTTTCTGGCAATTTATAAATGAAGCGCAAGGGCGTGATTGACAGCTTGAACGTGCGTCATTGGTGTTCACGGATCCCCGCAGATAAGTATGGTGGCGCACGATAGGCAGTTTCAACTCTAATTGATGATCTGATAGGCTACTTGGAAATAGGTATCACCAGGTTCCCATCTCTTCTGCATAGATTGTAACCTAAAACTTCCCACAAGCAAATACATATAATACAATACATCATCTATGTGCTCAGTGAACTGAGCAATGCCGCGTGCTCTTTGGCAGTAATAGGAATGACCGTGCCATGTCGAGGGCTGGTGGGAAGCTTGTATGACGCAGACACCTTCCAGCTAGGCTTGGCGATATCGGCAGTCTCAAGAGGGATATAGCCACGGCCACCATACTCATCCACAAAGAGGTAGAATTTTTCGCCGTGGACATCATCAGGGTTGGACTTGAATGAGGTGGGACCCTCAACCGCTTGGAGGCCAGCCTTTTGTCCAATGCAAGTGGCAATGCTTGTCCACTTATCAGCTTGCGCAAGCAGAGAGTCTGAAGATTCCTGAATAATATCCGTGCATCCGGTCACGGCGCCCTCGTCCTTAGTAAAGCGGTAGAATGTGTTTCCAGACTTCTGGACAGTGGTGTCGATCCGAGAGTCGCCGGTATCTTGCCAAATCTTGGGCTCGGAGAAGGTGACGAAATCGCGAGTGAGGGAGTACAGCATTCTATGATAGGAGCTGCCGGTGTGGTTCGGGTCGTCATCGGCGTACAAGGAGGACGCCCAGAAGACGGCATAAGATCCCGAGTCAGAGTCCCAGTAGGCCTCAGGTGCCCAGGTGTTTCCAGCATTGTCGGGAGAGACCTTGACATGGCGCTGCGCGGACCAGTTGACCAGGTCGTGGGACTCCCAAACCTCGAGGTACAGGCTGCCCTTTCGCACTGCATCTCCCCAAGAGGTACCGCTGCCAATGGAAAGGTCCGTGGCAATCATGTAAAATGTGTCGCCTTCGGGAGAGCGGATGATGAAAGGATCCCGCAGACCTTTGGTGCCAAGTTGTGATTGCAGCACTGGCTGGCCACCGTTGAGCTCTTGCCAGTCCAGAGCATTGTTTCCGTTGCTAGCGGCAAAGAAGATGTTCTCTCCTGCCTTGGAGTTGCCGGTGAAATAGGAGAAGGCATATGCCTCGAAAGGATCAATGGCAGCCTTTTGCTTGACGGTTGCATTGAACTCTCGCTCATCTGTTTGGCCGTCGAGTTCGATCGAGGCAACGAGCAGAACTTCTGTATCAGCGTCTTGTCGAGTGACTACGCCATCATTGCTAATGACATCCGGATCACTACTTCTCCAAGACACGGACAAGCCATCTGCCGTTGAGGGGAGATGGATGTTGCCGCGGACCTCATTGGCGTTGGTGACAGAAATGGCAGACAACGCCTCCTCTGCTTGCTTCAGAGCAATGGTATACTCTACAAGCGATGAGATCAGGGCAAAGGGGAAAACTGAAGAACGAAGCTGCATGTTGGCGAGGATGCAGGAAACACCAGTGTCAGACAAGGGGATTGTCCTTGACAGGAGGAAGGATGGTTACATTCTCTGAGGTATATATAGTTGTACGTGAAGCTATACGAGCGATTATTGACTTTCGACCTTCCTTGCCCCAAGGCTTGGCATCAATGGCACCGTGACGCAAGTGTCTTCTCGGTGCTAGCTACTCCGCATGTTTCTTTGGATCGGCATGGAATGTTCTTTTCTGGGGTAGAAGCACCGACCCCTGCAGATACTACCCCAGCCCTCGTGACCTCATTAGAGCATTGACAACCTCGGACAGACCCATCACAAGCTTTTACTCCGCACTTTAGTTGATGAGCAGACGGACGCTATTCGTGCGCAAGATTAACCACGCGGATTCACAGCCAAGAATAGTCGAATACGGGGAAAGACCAATCGGAGATATTTGCCGAATATTAAGTCGCAGAAACAGTCAGGTCTGTGCAGAACTCAATAAAGCGCTCGAATCATGGGGAGAACAGTCGGCCCGTACCCGCTACTGCTGTAACAGACCTAATCAGCCTGGAAGAGTCGCGCGTGGTATACCAGGTATGCTCGGTGGACCTTGCACGACTTCACCAGCCTCCTGGATTCAATATCACAAGTGGAACTCAAGCTTCGATATAGTAGCAGTTATAAAGTAACAACATATAATGCATTCGAATGTCTGCTTGTCTCGCTATCAAAACCATAGCACATATTTACAGTAAGCAGGAAATATATAATATCCACCCAAGAAGCCTAAAACAACATCGCAGCTCCACACTGAGCTACCTCCCACAAGCCTACAGCAGAGGCTGCTTAAAGGCGCTGACCAGCGGTGCCAGGGATGGTACCGGCAACCTTGGAGGAGCCAAGGGCAGAGACCTTGTAGGGCAGAGAGCCAACGGTGAGGGTGCCCTTGGGGGCAGAGTTGACAGAGCCACCGAGGTCGACATCGTCAACGACAGCATAGCCAGTCTCCTTGGAGTCAGCAAAGAAGATGGCACGCTCAGCAGAGTTGGCGAAAGCAGAGCTCTGGACAAGGACCTGGGCGCCCATGCGGGTGTTGACACCAGAGAGGATGATGCCATCCCAGTAGTTGTTGACGATGTGAACGGTGGCGAAGCGGATCAGGGGCTGACGGCTGTTGACGTTCTTCCAGTAGTTGTTAGCGTAGGTGATGTGCAGCTTGCCCTTGTCCTCGGAGGCGTTGCTGTCAGAGTGACCAATCAGGGAGCCCTTCCACTGTAGCGAGAAGATTAGTATACAGCCCTTATAGTCTATGCCCTTCCTGAGGTAAAACTTACGTGGTCGTGGAAGTAGGTGTTGGTAACAGAGACCCAGTCAGCACCGTGGGAGATGTCAAGGAGACCATCAAGGTCGTCCTTTCCGCCGCTAAGGTCACCAGACAGGTCGCAGTGGTCAACCCAGACGTTGGTGGACTCGTCAATGCCAATGGCATCGCCGTTGCTGGCGTCAACCTGGCCGATCTTCAGGTTGCGGAGGATAACGTTCTTCTGGCGGCGGACATAGAAGCCAACACCAGTGATGGCTAACACTAGTCAGATACTACCCTACTAGGCTTAATGAGGAGGGTTACACTTACAGCTACCAGCTTCACCAATGATAGTCTTGTCAGACGTGGGGCGAACACGGTCGCTACCGGACAACTTTCCGGAAACAATGATAGTAAGGGGACCATCGCGCTTAGCAGCCTCGATGAGAGCAGAGACCGAGTTGACAGTGATGGTCTCACCGGCGGCACCACCAGTGGTTCCTCCGTTTTGGGTGCAGTAGCCAACGCTGCAGGCCTCCTTGGCCTGGCGCTTGGCAATGGTGTTGGGAGCCTCGACAGGAGAGCCCACGGCAAGAGTAGCCAGGAAACTGGCAAGCACAGCGGAGAACTTCATGTTGATAGAGGAAAAGTACCGGCGGTTAGGAGTGTTCTGAAAGGATCAAGGAATGCAAGAATATGAAGTCGAGTTAAAGGTGGACCAGCCGGATAAGGAAAGAAATAAGCTTAAAAATCTTGTTATAGAACAAGGACCTCAACTCGATGAGACGCGCGACCAGGCTCGACTCTTATAGAAAATGGATTCCATCACGGAGTCTTGACGGAGTCCTGACAGCGGAGTTGACAGGAGTCTAAGGCAGGAGACAATGCCTATTCGAGCTCAACGGAACACGGAGAGCATGTTGCCTTTGCCTCTTTCGGGTGAGACATGGCGTTTCCTCGATAAACACCGGTAGTAAAAGGGGCAGTTTGTTTGAGCAGAGTGGTTCTCCCGTCAAGGTGAAACGCATTCGATCCCTGGAGGCAACATGACGTTATGGAAACGGGAGCTGTCGTGCGGTGCCGCCATTGGTGGGTTTGCATGGCGGATCCCGGTCGGTTGGTGGAAAATCTACCACTTCTCCGGCACTCGCCCAGCAGGGACCATGATAGATGGATTTTGAAGTGGGAAGCGCGAGTGCTACACCGGGAATGAAGATCGCTATTACCGAAATACGGAAAAGGACCACAACGGCCCCTCTCGAGTCCATGGGTATGTCTTTAAGCTTACCTCGTGTTTCCTTGAGGTGTCGCACCTTAATTGTATCCCTGCGTGTCAGGTCGGCGAATCGAAATGAGGCAATGACCTAATTCGTGGCCTTATAGATAATCCCGGATAGCCTCATTGTGCCTTAAAAGGAGAGTAAGCCTGTATTTGAGGCCTCTAAATATTTCATACATGGGCTCAGCCCTGAGATATATGCGAGTAGAATTATAGCCCATGGTCTTATTGCCACTTATAGCTTGAAGTATATCATTGAGCCGAGACTGCCCTTCATGGAGTAAGATCAGGGTCTAACTCTCTTGCATACGTGTTCCACCCCCTTTGAAGAAAATTCAATAGTTGTCCCGGCACAGAAAGGAATGGTGCGTTACGAGTTTACCTGTCATCATTGCAAAAGTGCTTCTCTTTTCATATAGACCGAGAGGCCAGCGGCGACACCACAGATCATCTCTTTCACCAATCATGAGCCACTGACATCAATGATGAGACCATCAGACAGCAATTAAGAGCGTGTATTACCAGAACACAACCAGTAAATCACGTGCTTGAGCACGAACAGAATCTGATGTCCCTGCCTTAGGTAGCTTAGCTCTAGATTTCGTCTGATCTCTTGTAGGAACGTTCCGAAACGGTCCATGGCTTACCCTAAGCGATGCAACATCCAGTCCGCCCGTGGGCGACTTCCTTGGGGATGCGCATGCTTCCCTGATCCTGTCTTGTCCGAGAATGTGCTTCTCTTAAGCGATTATCATGAGATTACCTCTTCACGCTAGTAATGGCTTGCTCTCTTGCACGAGGCCATGGATGCTTCAAGTCTCTCGCGCACTGCCAGTCATATAGCGGTAGGCCCAAAGTTATTATAAGCTTCGACCGGCAGCATGAGCTAGAGGCAAGTCACTCGCAACATGTTTCTGCAATACCACCTACTGAGTGTTGTCATGATCACATTACCAGATCTTTTCCGGTCATGTTTCTGATACAGTGACGCTTTAAATCCGTATAACTAGACCAGTCCCAGCCTCCTGTCCACAATTTCCATCTACTTCTTCTACTATCATGTCTTCAAACTTATGATGAATGATTAGTTCATCACTAAGCAATAGGTCATCCCTTCTACGTTGCGCGTGCCGACTGCCTATTCCGAGTCCTCCTTTCGCCTTTCCCTGTCAGATTTGCAAAACGTTACTGCGAGGAATCCCATGGTAAAGGGAGCATCGCCCTGACTTTTCTAAGTCCATTGCACGCCGATTCATCGTCCAAAGTTGAAGCATCAACTCGGGCTGTGACGATACTTGGAGGTTCGGATAAGCTCCCATCGAAGCTCATGGCTTCATGCCTGCTTCCCAAGACTGGATGAAATGCTGAGTACAGTTATTGGACGGAAATGATAAGCTAATTTTCCCGCAAATGAGAGCGCTTTCCGGGCGATCTGTCGAGACACCCCGCCTTTTGTCTTCCCCGCAAACCGCTCATCATAAGGCGTAGCATATCGGAAAACCAGGCCATGCTAACCGACCCCAGCCTCTCTGCACGTTAAAGCACCCGGCGTGTGTTGTGCCAAGAGTCGAAAAAAGAGCCATACTAGGTCTCTAGGCAGTGATTCACGGAATGTCTACGATCAATTCTTCCGGAGGCTGCGATGGACGACTTGTCATCCATTTTGCACCTCCATCATGACTTAAGCTTACCTGGATTTTGATAGAGGAATAGCAAAAGTGTTGAGGTAGCAATTAGCTGACCCATGCCATCGGGCCATCGCCCCGTTGACATCAGATTGCTTTCAATGCTCGGTCAGCTGGAACCATGGTAACCAGAGCTGCAGTTGGAGGGTAACCCCGGGCCAATTCTAACCGATGTTGACTCTGTGAAAATTATAAAAGGAGCGTCGATCACAGTTGAAAGATCAGAAACTCTTGAAAGATTCTCAGGCGTTGGTCGTTCTCTGACAAAGCAATCACAACTCCTCTTTGGATCTCATTCCTTGTGGTGTCAACAACAGGAACTATCACCAACCCCTGCTTGCATACAACATGAAGGCTTCTCTTCTCCTGACCGTCCTTCCCTCTCTGGCGCATTGCGCTGCCATTGAGTCTCGCCAGTCCAAGACCGGTGACGGTAAGCAAGGTGAGGGTGATGCTACCCAAGGAGACCTTGCGGAGAGGCCCCCGCCACGCTTCCCTTTCCCCATCACCAAATTCCCCGTCGCCAAGGAGACGGTAGTGCTCAAGGACACAAAGTACATCATGCCTGGAGAGGTCTTTGACGGCAAGATGAAGCGCTATGAGCGACCAGAGGGCAGCTGCAACGAGCAGGCCGAGGGCACTGATGCCGACGCCGTCTTCAATCTGCTGCCAGGATCGACTATCCGAAACGTGATTATCGGAAAGCACCAGGCCGAGGGTATCCACGCTTTGGGAGACGCGTGGGTAGAAAATGGTATGTATCTCTCTCCACGCCTCAAGAAGATATTCTGTATTCTAACACATTTTAGTGTGGTGGGAAGACGTCTGTGAGGATGCTTTGACGTCCAAGGGACTCAACACTCAATTGCGAGTCATCGGAGGCGGAGCTCGAAGTGCAACCGACAAGGTCAGTTACCATCTTTTTTGAAGCTGCCGGCGGAAGCTTATACCCAGCAGATCTTCCAAGACAACTCCCTCGGTGGCAAGTACAACATTACAGGCTTTTACGCCGAGGACTTTGGTACTTTCTACCAGTCTTGCGGCAACTGTCTCAACCAGGCCAAGCGCAATGCCACCATCCAGAATGTGGTTGCAGTGAACGGCCTGAGAATGGGAATCGTAAGTATTGCAAACCCCTCATGGTATGTCTAAATGCTGACGGCTACATCAGATCAACCCCAACTACGGCGATGAGTTTCGCCTCAAGGACTCCCAGATTGACAACGTCACCAACATTGTAGACAAGGAGATTGGCAACAATGTTCAGACGGTGCCCTACTTCATCGGTACCGGACCCGATGAGAAGTATGCTCTGTACAACCTCACCCGAGACCACATCGAAGACTTTGAGGGCAAAGTCACCAACCAGTACGAGCCGGAGGACCCTTATGAGTGGTTGTCTGAGTTCTGGCCTGAGGGATTCAACTAGTCAGGAAATGGTGAAGTCTAAGATGCACCATAGTGATTTTCAAAATGGACCGACAAGCTAAAGCCAGAATACCCATTGTATATACTTAATTCAGTCGTGATTTAATACAGCCTAAGGCTCATTGATAATGCCGAGAGTGCTTTCATGCAGATACTCCATCGTCACCCAGTCGGGTTCTGCCTATGGTAGCACGGTTGGATGTCGAACTAGTCATGTATGAGCGACTATTCGTGGCCCGCAGATCGGTGAATTCTGTCTATTCAATGTTAGAGTCCGGAGTAATTTGATTGGCCTTCATTTCTATTTTTATTTTAGTCGGCGCAACCACTCTTTCTCCTATCTCCCATGATCTGTCCAAGCTTAACGAATCAGCTTCTTCAAGTCCGACTCATTCTGACTCTCGATATCACCCAAGCGAGCGACTTCCTGGCCCTGCAAAGAACACATTAGTTCTGTTGAGAGTCTCATGGTTGGATATGTCACAACTCACATGCTCAACTCTCACAACGGTAGGGACACCTTGGATGTTGTATGGCGCGTTCCTGTATTTGTTCTTGGGGTTTCCCTTCCATTCTGCGAAGGAGCCAACGCGAACGATATGGGCAGTTGGCGCAGAGTCTGATCCAAAGACGCTCTGCAGGGCGGGGACTGCATCTCGACAATCCGGGCACCAGGAGGGTTCGCCAGAAGCAAAGTAGACGACGTAGTGAGTGTCGTCGGTAGTGGGGGGAGTGTCAGCGTCAATGAGAGGCATCTTGTCCAGTAGATCCAGGAAATGAATATGCTGTAGGGGTATGGGTTTGGGAAGAGAGAGATGTTTAAAACAGGGAGAATTTGCCGTGACAAAGTTTCTGGCACATTGTCTTACCTAACCCCTCTTTATTGGTGACAAACAGCACAGTGCGCATAGATTAGATGGGCAAACACGAGTTACAAGTCTCCACTTCAGAGGGGATCAGTCGGCGATCTCAACTCGAGTCCCCGACTGTGTTTACAATAGCTGAGCTGTGCTACTAAAGAATCTGCAAAAAAAAAAAAAAAAAAAAAAGCCATAGTTAGCTACAATGTGCAGTATTTCCACCCTATAAATATGGAAAGCTATGTCATCTGTGGGATACGACTACACAGTACAAGAGCAAG
The DNA here is from genome assembly GCA_013266205.1 of Fusarium decemcellulare. NCBI lineage: Eukaryota > Fungi > Ascomycota > Sordariomycetes > Hypocreales > Nectriaceae > Fusarium > Fusarium decemcellulare. Next base: position 70,787 of record JAAGWO010000657.1, read on the forward strand.
AGTCGTACGCGAGCCGCACCGTGTATAGCGAGACATTGCGCAAATTACCCACAAATGTCGTGCGTGATAGGTGAGATTTTTTGACATTCTTGACATCTCTCCATCTGCGGATGCAAAATTCTAAGCTGCGAAAACGCATCTAGTAAGCTCACAGCCATACCAGAGTATACATGGCCTGGGTAGTTGTCCCGTTTCTCAACAAATAGAGGTTGTGGCAGAAATAACCCACACACTCGATAGAGTGCATTTAATTTACCCGGCTCAGTGCACCATGATTGGGCCAATGGTTATGAATGGGAAATCTGGTCACCAATTACGAACGACAACCTTACGGTGCATCTCTCACAACATGATAAATATCGATTATAGCAACTCTGTCGAACAATACCTAGTTGCCGGCACGCTTCAAAATGACATCTGTCCAGGGTAACCCGGAGAGAATGACTGGGGATCGGAGAAGCTTGCCTCCGGTAACAAAAGCGGCTCCATATGCCCCGCTGACGCAATCCCCGAAGCATCATCCGATGGTCGTTTAAGAGGAGCAATTGGACTTGTCTTTCTGCCACCAATTCCTTCAATTGACAACTTAAAAAAACATCAAATATGGCGTCAATCATCTCACAGAGCCTCAGGGGCCTTGGTGCCCTACCGCGAAGGGCCAATTTGTCCCGGGCGGCCCTCACGCAGCCCATGGTGCAGCCTCTGCGAAAACCCCTCGCCCGTCGATTCCTTGCGACCACCACCCAGGAGCAACCCCGCCTGCGACTGGGCTCAACTGGTATAGTTCAACAGACTCAATTGGCACGACAGCATGCTGAAACTCTGAGCAGCTCCCAACTTCAAGGCCCTCACCACGCAGGGAGAAATCGACTTTCATGAGTTCATCGGCAACAGCTGGACCATTCTGTTCTCCCATCCCGCCGACTTCACCCCGGTGTGCACCACGGAGCTGGGTGCATTCGCTAAGCTCAAGGGCGAGTTTGACAAGAGAGGCGTCAAGATGATTGGCTTGGTAAGTTACTCTCTCTCCCTTGACAGTCATATACTGATGACTCCAGAGCGCCAACGATCTCGGCTCCCACGATAAATGGGTCGAGGACATCAACGAAGTCGCCAACACGAACCTGCAGTTCCCCATTATCGCCGACGCCGACCGCAAGGTTGCATTCCTGTACGACATGATTGACCAGCAGGACCTTGACAACATCGCCGAAAAGGGCATTGCCTTTACCATTCGATCCGTCTTTGTCATTGATCCTTCCAAGAAGATTCGTCTCACCATGATGTACCCTGCCTCAACGGGTCGTAACTCTGCCGAGGTCCTACGTGTCATCGACTCTCTCCAGACTGGAGACAAGAAGGGCATCGCGACTCCGATCAACTGGCAGGTCGGCGACGATGTCATTGTGCCTCCATCGGTATCAACTGAGGATGCTAAGAAGAAGTTTGGTGAAGTGCGCGAGATTAAGCCGTATCTGCGATACACTAAGGCCTAGACACGAGTTTAAGGAGTATTGGGTGACTGGTGGTGGAATTGTCGGGTCCAAGGTGAAGGGAAACCCAGCAGTTAGCTACACTCGCGGTCATCAAATGAAGAAGCGATGCAAGTGCCCGAGTGTCCTGATCGCATTCCATAGCCCAAGTCAGCTCATACGAAAAAGCAAGCCTCATGGAAAATTGCGGGGAATGATATATGAGACCACTAGACCATGATTAGTGATAGAATTGCGTCATAGAAAACATCAACCGTGCTCTCAAATTATCTTCCTTCTTCCATAAAAGCTGTATCAATGGCTCGTCGAAAAAGTGTCAGCGTCTCAGAGACGCACCGTCGCGTTACTCGGTCCATGGTCAGACGACAGGCTGATGGAACGACCCTCTCAACTGTCAAGATCAAAAAGCACGAGATAAAGTCCCAGAAGCTACCTGTAGGAACAACACGCTCAGCATCTCGGGTTCCTCCTATTCAGAAACACCGCTTTGGGCTCATTCAAGAGACCGTTGGGACGGATTTGTACAAGCTGTTGGTGGCTGCCGTGCTTTGGAACCGTACTAGAGGTGCTCAGGCACGCCCAGTTCTGTTCAAGCTCCTGTCAGAATATCCTACTCCAAATGATCTAGCCGAGGCGTCTTTATCCAACCTTGCAGAGCTCATCCGTCCCCTCGGTCTTCATAACTCTCGAGCAAAGCGATTTATTGCCTTTGCCCAGGCCTGGGTCCAGGACCCTCCGACTAAATCGAAGAGGTATCGGAAGCTACACTATCCTTCACACGGAGACGGCCTCGACATTGGGAAGAATGAGGTTCTTGGGGAAGATGATCCGAGACAGGGATGGGAGGTTGCGCACCTGCCCTCCCTCGGACCATACGCTCTTGATAGTTATCGCATCTTCCACCGAGACATGCTCAGAGGCTTGGCCAAAGATTGGACCGGAACCGATGCAAGTCCAAGCTTCGAGGCCGAATGGAAGAGAGTGGTGCCTACAGACAAGGAGCTGAGAGCGTATGTCCGATGGATGTGGTTGAAGGAGGGTTGGATATGGGATCCAGAAACTGGAAATAAAAGCAAGGCATCGGCAGAGAGGATGGAGTATGAGCGTGCGCGGTCAAGAAGTCTTTCACCAGAAGCCTTTGGTGTTGGTCGGTAGAATAAGAGTACCTTTCAATCGCGTCGGACGTTGTGGTTCATTTATAGAGGCCCATGCATGGCAGGCCAGCATGTTCCATAAGTTTCAAGCATGTCGTCGCCTGTTCTTGGCGTAAAAACAAAATTCACTCTTCACCGTTCAACGTGGCACCGTCCACTGTCATTACTCGCCTCGGGCGCAATTTTGAACCACTGATACTATAAACGACTGACGTTATCACTAAGCTCAATGTTGTTATCAGATGGCGGCAAAGATATTAAGCTTAAATCACGATGCGAAACAGAAAAGTGGAATGTGGGAACGCGGAGGAAGCAGATCAATGGGTCTGTTGGCCCATCATTTCAGTTCTCATCTGCATTACCCCAGAGTGGCACCTTGCAACAGACGAGCATTGAGCACTCAAACGGCCGTGCTGACGCCGTGGGGACATGTAAGATATCATTCGCGATGTCTGGACAACTTCCAATCTGCTTTGACCGAAGCGCAGGACACGTAGGAAAGGCAATGGATTGACGCTTCAAGTCTCGTTCCTCGCACCTGAGAAAACAATAATTATCCGGACATCGCCTGGACAATGACTCTTCGGACATGACCCGCCGAGACGTCGACATCCGCGGATTCGTGTAACCGCCAAGTGGCCAAAGCCTCATGCACAAATCTTGGCCCGTTCCTTGCTGCCATGATCGCCAAGCTCCGAGCAAAAAGACATCGGGCCGCCGAAACGCTCCACCGTGACAAAAGTCCAGATGTCAATTGTGAATGATTGGATGCTGCCGGGGTCAGAACCGCCCCTAAGCAAACCCCGGGGGTTCCGGAGATCGGCGAGAATACGCGGCAAAACAGGCTTAGGCCAGGGGGTGAGAAAATCCTGCACCGAATTGTCATGAAAATAGAGGCTAAAGTGGTGTGCTCGCTTCATCTCACCCCCAGCGCGTGATGGGAAACTTTTCCCTCCCCTCAGACTTGATCTGCCTGGATCGTAGGGGTCCCCTCCCCCATCAGCTACTCATTCCCGGAGACGAATTCCAGATTAGCTCTTGTATCTGATCTTTGTTGAATTATGGAGAGCAACTTAAACAGCGGGCTCGCAGAGTCATTTCCCAGGCCTGGTGGAGCCCATAACGTAACCATTACTAAATTTAAGTCAAGGAAGCGAATCCGAAGGCCTTTTCTGAGCACGACTTTGTTCCCGGGTAGTTGGGTCGTTCGATCGCTGGGTCGACCCAGCCAAGTGACCTCGTTCCAGTTGCTGCGACTTGTCGTCCGTCTTTGAATAGCTTCACGCCTGTGTCAGCATGTGCCATGGGCCCAAGCCGGTACTCGGCGCCACCGGGCCCTTGTCAAGGCGCCCGTGGGTCGACAAGTCGTGATGCATCTTGTTAATTCTCTACCGGCGTCGGCCATTGTAATTCGGTTTATAAGGCCCCGAAGAGGTCGCTGTATTCTCAGGAATTATTTATTATATCAAGACAATTAACTTGTATTATTCAAGTGCATTACAACTCGACCTTACTCAACACATTAACAATATTCATACCGACTCCAACGAGCGACACTTTTACAACTTCACGCAACACAAAGAAATCACGATGGATTCCACAACGATAAGCAACCTCCCAGCACGTCCAGCACCAACCCTGGACCCAGAGAAGGCCATCGCCCACAGGGAGACACGCCCCGCTGTTGTCCAAAAAGAAAACCGATCTGCGGCAGGAAAAGATGGCGAATTGATCAATTACAAGACTCTGACCTGGTGGTACGTCGCGACTCAATGAATTGGCTTCCTTCGTATACTAACAAGTGCTAGGCAAGGCAGCATCGTCTTGATTGCAGAAACCGTCTCTCTAGGCATTCTATCCCTGCCTTCCGTCCTAGCCAGAGTCGGCCTGGTTCCAGGCATTGTCCTGATCCTCTTTATGGGTGTTCTGTCCACCTACTCTGGTCTTGTCCTTGCCGAGTTCCTCAAGCTGTACCCAGAAGTCAAGAACTTTGGAGATGCCGTCGAGGTGGTGGGCAAATCCATCGGAATGGGCCGCGTCTTCCAGGAAATCTTTGGCTGGGCGCAGGTAACATTCCAGGTCTTCATCATGGGCAGCCATCTCTTGGCGTGGACCATCTGCATGAACACCCTGACAGACAGCTCAACCTGCACCCTTGTCTGGGCTGTGGTGGGCTTGGCAGTCTTCTGGGCTTGCAATTTGCCGAGAACACTAAAGTACACCAGCTACATGTCGATTGCTTGTGAGTATCCCATCTTTTCTCCCGTAAAAATGTGAATGACGCTGACTTGACTGCAGCTTGCATGTCCATCACGACTGCGGTCCTCGTCACTGTAGGTGACGTTGCAGCCGAGCGCCCAATTGGAACGGGAAGCATTGAGATCGCACGAGAACTTGGCTTCACTGGCGCGTTCCTGTCTGTTACCAACATCGCCCTTGCTTTTTGTAAGTAATCACTCCCTTTGTCTCATTTAAGCGGCTCTAACAACTCCACCAGCGAGCCATTCCTGCTTCTTCAGTGTCATCTCCGAGTTCAAGAAGCCCGAAGACTGGCCCAAGGCACTGGCATTGCTCCAGATTGTCGATATCACTCTGTATCTGCTCGCAGCCATTGTTATTTACGTCTTTGTGGGTCCGAATGTTCCTTCGCCAGCTCTCTCCGCTGCTGGATCCATCACAATGCGAAAGGCCATCTGGGGCATTGCAATTCCAAGTACGTCTCTTATCCTAAACTTAGCTCAAGACGCGTATGCTAACAGATAAACAGCAATCGTCATTGCTGGCGTCATTTACGGCCACGTCGCTTCGTCCTACATCTTCACCAGAATCTTCCACAACACCAAGCACATGGTTCGCAGGACCAAACTGTCTACCTTTTCCTGGTTTTCCGTCACTCTTGCAACCTGGGCCATTGCCATGATCATCGCAGAGTCTATTCCCGTCTTTAACAGTCTTCTTGGTCTCGTTTCTGCCTTGTTCGCCAGTTGGTTTTCATTCGGTCTGCCAGGACTCTTCTGGCTCTGGATGCACCACGGTAACTGGTTCAAGGATTGGAAGCAAACCTGCCGGTTCGTTTCCAACGTGGTACTCTTCATCACGGGAATCATGATCTGTGTTCTCGGACTGTGGGCTTCTATTGAGGCCATTGCGACCGAAACGTCCACAAAACCCTGGACCTGCGAAAGCAACGCCGCCTAATCAACTTTCTCGATTACGATGAGAGGAGAATTCATCTCTAATATTGGACTATGATTTAATGAATGAAGCCTCGTAACGAACAAAGAGGTACGAGCATCACATATCTGGTTTTGGCTTCAACCCCAGCCACCACAACTGCGCCGGTCTAGGCGCGTACATATCTGGCGTTATGGATCTGCTACAAAACTTTGGTGCAACTGAGAAAAGTTGATGAAGAAGACGGTCTGGTCTGGTTTGGCTATTTTTATTTCCTTGTTTTTCACACATACTTCATACCTAGTCTAGATTATATAATCTCACGAAAGAGTCATATCTTGTCTCCTGTTTCACGGAACTGAGGACTACATGTTTCGCAGAAATCTCAAGCAGGGATAGAACGTGAAAGTTGAATAGACTTTTCTAAATAACTATTTTAGATCCCACTATATTAAGCAGCGTGTTTTAATGAGACCAAACAGACTGCCTTTGACCTTTCTGCTTGGAATGGACTGCCAATAATAGGGAATCTGGTCTCTTACCACTACTCGGTCTTGCCAGAACCATCTGGGCTTGGCACATTCCTGCGGCGAAGATTACCGGCCTCATCGTGTTCCTCATCCCACTGAGGGATCTCGGCGTTCGGAATCCTAACCAGCCGATGCGTGGTAGCTCCGTTGTCATCAACGTTGGTGATCTCGGTACGAATCTGGTAGCCCTTCCACTTGGGCAAGAGATGCATCCAAAACACGTAATAGAGACCGCAGATAATGACACTGTAAGTGTTGTTAGTTGACGCAAGTATAAGGAAGTTGGGAGATGGACTTACATAGCAATACCGACAACACAGTATGTAGCATACCAGAAGCTAACATCTCCGGCATAGGGGCCACCCTTCGGCGGCCACCAGGGCATAACCAGAATGAAGACTTGGATGAGAATGTAAAAGACCACGGCAACGTGCCAAGCCTGGAATTCAGAGTTGCCAAGGCCAGCCTTCTTTCTTCGCACTCGAAGAACGTAAACTCCAGCAGCCATGGCAAACTTGAAGATGGCATCGGGGTAGGTTCCCAAGCTCACAACTAGATGACAGTTAGACTCGCGTCGCAATTTAGAGTAGCTTTAGGGAAACTTACCAAATGTGAAAGCATCACCAGCTGAGGGCGCGACAATCATGATAAAAGTCAAGATCCACTTGATGGCATAAGGGCCCAGAGGGGTTCCAAATGGCTTCGTGGAGACCCAGAAGTTGGTGAAGGGCAGAACGCCCTGCCTTCCGATCTCACGGATCATTCGTCCCGAGCCAATCAAGACAGCCAAAAGATTACCAAAAGCACTGAGAAGAACAAGGAAGTTGAGCACGTTGGCAGCAGACTTGCTTCCTCCAAAGAGCTTGGAGAAGAAGATGGAAGCAGCAATCTCACTAGCCTCGGCAAACTCCTCCTTGGGCACGACAGCAAAGTAGGCGATATTGCAGAGCATGTACAAGATGGCGACGGTGAGCAGAGACACGGTACCGTTCCGCTTGAGAGTTGGGATGGGGTTTTGGATCTCGTTGACGACGTTGAAAGCGTTGGCGTATCCGGCATAGGAGAAGACAATGCTGACAAAGGCACTGGCCAGATCGTTGCCGTTGGGAGTCTCACCCTCAAAGGCGTTGCGGAAGTTGGCCTTGGGGTCGGGGATTCGGTCGACGTTGCCACCTAGGACGACGAGGCCGGCGATACTGATGCTGTTGCAACTTGTCAGCTGTGATATTCCAATCTCCATTCACATGATAGGCGCCTACAAGACAAGAGTAAGGATCTTCAAGGTTCCGATAAAGTTAACCAGCCACAAGGAGTACTTGTTGTGAGCAATGACAAAGATCACAGCCAGAGTGTATGCGGCAATGGCGACACCTCGCATCTGCCACTCCGAGGGTGTGGTGTCGGTCATTCTCCATAGGTACCTGGAGAGGACTAGGAAACATTAGCATCCCGATCCTAATACTAGGCTCCATGAGACTTACCAACTGCATTGCTGCTGCTGAACGACAGGATAACCGACTGAACCGCAAAAGTGATGGGGAAGAAGTGCTTGGGCCTAGGATAGGCTTGTTCCAAATACACCACCTCGGAGCCGCTTCGGTTCGGGAAATAACTGGCCAGTTCAAGATAGACACTGAAACCAGCAGCAGCCATGAGGAAACCAATCACCCAGATGAAGAGGGCCAGGCCAACGGAGCCCGATCTGTTCAAGATACTCGCGGCTAGTGCATGTAAGTAACCTATCGATAGTCCATCGGCTCATTTAGCAACATACGCGTCGAAAAGATACCAGTTCCAATCATCATGTCTGTTAAGAGGTCAGTCCAGCACCATCAGGTGACATCAGGCTGTACTCACTGACGTTGAGAAAGATCACAGTGATCCATCCCACGTGGTATCCCAATGGCGACTGCGACTCGACGGGTGCGCCAACAGCCTCCTGGTAGGACGGCTTGGACCCGTTACCTCCCTTGACACGCGTGTAGGCAAGGCCGCCATCGTGGATGATGGAAGGTTCCGAGTCGCTCGCTTCGGGATCGGCAGAGACGGTGGTAGTGGGCCTCGAGCCGTCGAAAAAGCTGGAGAACCCCATGGTCACTATACCTAGTAGGCAAGCAACAGAGGATAAAGTGCAGGCGTTAAAGCACTGAATTGGCAGTAGAGGTGTGGATGAAGACCCTGAAACAAACCAGGAGAGACATCAAGATATATATCCCGCGCCGTCAAAGCTTGGACGACTTCGATACGCGAATGGCGACCAGAATGACACAATTCTCCTTAACGTCTTTGAGTTTCTTGGCCCATGCCCAAAGGCCCGGGTTCGCCTTGGAGTCTCGGCCCTTGACCAAAACTACTGCCCCGACCAACATGTCCGCCCCCAGAGACCCCCACAAAGTCGGCCCTTGTCCGCAGGTGTTGGGTGGGATTCGGGACGATGCAGGCTATCTATGTTGTTTGCTCTAGTGGCACCACTCAGTCAGGGTTCAGATAGACTAGCTAGGTAGGTCTATGTCCTTCGAAACGGAGTAAGCTCGTCTCATCTAAGCTCGGACTTGAATAGGATCGATGCAGCGACAACAGAGCGCGTTTTTACAGATTGCAGAGAGTCGAAAGTTACCTACCCGCGCAACTGCAACGGCCAGGACGCCAATGTGAACACTGTTGCGTCGCCAATGCTTTCAAATGAATGCCAATGCCGATAAGACAATGCCCAGCACCCGCCACGCGTGTCCAACGGCTTTCGCCTCCTGATCATTTCGAAGCGAAATCCAGACTGATTCCTTTGATCTTAGCTCCTGCCTAAAAAAGCTGGTGTGTGTCGTGTTGTAAAATGCTATCAGGAATAGGAGCCAGTAAGAAGTGCCCCGGCCCAGTTTCGCAATACCTAGGATGAGATGACCTCATGGGCAAAAGCGAAATTCCTAGTGGGATGCCGAAACATTTACGATAACGACATCGCAAGTCTAGATAGCGAATCCATAGTCTAGGTGCGCAGGCACGGCCCAAACGGGCTAGACTAGGGGGCCCTGACCCGGGGCTACGGAGACGCCAACCGAAGTCCGCAACGGCATTGCAAGCCCTTCTTAGCTTTTGACTTGGCATTGTCCTATCCGGAAGCCAAGATCTCGACGTGGATCGGCTAACCTGGGATTGTCTCAGTGGGGGTGTTCGCCGAAGCCGTGGCGCCTCTTGAACTGCGTGGCCAAGCCGCAAGATGACGACAACCAGTCCGTCGCGGGTAGTAGTCTTCCAACGGCAATGATGCCTCTAAATCGGATGGCCCGATAGTCAATGCCACATTGGTCATTGGTTCGGCGAACTTTGACAAGATCCGCCGTTGGATTTAAGCTTCTGGGCTGGAAGCCCTCGTGGCAAGACGGGTCGCGCGATTCCCGAAGACTTTTTCTAGATTGAGTGTCGAGTAGCAGGGACCAGCTGAATGGAAGCTCAGCTGAGGTTTGTCGAATGGGATACGGGGGTGATTCTTATGTAAATACATTATCTCAACGGCTGCGGCTCAAGACGTCGGACTGCGATTGAGCATCTGTGGCATGTGATGATTCTGTAGATTCAACCTACCCTTCGGTTCGGAACGACGGCAGATCCACCTCCATTTTCCAAAGTCGACTAGCTAGTCTCCTAGTTGCAATGACAGACAAACGATTCTATCTAGCTCATCCCATCTCGGGCCTTCCATCAGCCCAGATCTCCATGAGTCGCTGCCAACAGCTGGCGCTAGGATATGACTTACACTGCTCAAGCTGCTGAAGTCCACCCACATCCCGCCACCCCGGGGTCGGCGTCCCCGCTGCAGGAGTTGTAACCATACTAACAAGCTTGTCATGGGTGCCACAGGTCAAGTTGGGTACGGGGCCGAGTGGGAGATCCCTGGGTTTATTGCAACTGCCCTGGTCGTTGCTGTCCCTCCACTCTGCCACGAACCGGGGTTGGTTCAAACGATTGGCTCTAACTTGGCTGCTTATAGCTGGCGCGTGGCCCTGGTCCCATTTATCAACCTGAAGTTCTTACTTTCTTGCTTAAATCTGGCACTCTTGAGCCGCAATCGCCCGAATCGGGATGTTGGACAAATTCCATGTGCTTATACAAACTGCTGTCATCCACCAGTATAATCCAATAGCGCCAGTTTTAACCTTTTCTGATTGTCTTTTTCGTTCTGGCCTCGATGGCTAGACAATGGCGAAAAGACCTTGCCGCTTTTGCATCATCTTTGGAGCAGTCTAGACTGACATCGACGCGCACCAACCTAGCAGCTCTAGTTATGAGCCATTATCTAGACAAAGAAGTCGTATATGGTTGCCCTCTTCAAAGTTTGGTCTTCGTGTTGTGAACCATTCAATGTGATGAGGGTCTGCGGTACCTACTACCAGATGTTCTAAAAATGAATTGATTCACTAGTGAATACTTTACACCGTTGCCCCCTAAGATCCCTTCTCTTAGTTCGTATACAAGTGTAGAGAAGTACAATAGCCTCTCCTTTTCTACCAACATACCGTCAATGTATTTATAGATACGCGGAATTTTCTCCCATGATTGTGGCTCAGACATTGCTCGCTCCAGGCAGGCCGATAGACCATGCTGTATGATAATCAATCAACAGCTATTTCTTGTAGTTGCAACGATGAGGGAATTCTACTGCAATACCTTGATTGTTCTGCCAGATTTTAAATAAACCCGATTGCAAGAATGATGTTGATACTTGATTCCTCCCAGGGTCTTGTGCACCGTGGGGCGGTTGTACAGCTGGCTGTGGCTAGTGAGTATGTGGCTAGAGTTGACGCCACATGAGACAATTGAAACCGGTGTTCTATATGTCATCTTTCCCATGATATCAAGCTCGATCCGCTGTATATTAATATGAGAGCAAAATTTTGGTTGCTAGGATAGGTCGCTTGGATCCTGTTCAAAATATAGTCAATCTGAGATCATTGCTGCCAAGTGAAATGGCGCTACATTACACCTGAGCAGTTCATCAGCAATAACAACTAGATTAGTTATTATGTAATCTCGAGAAAACGAATACTTCTAATCCATGTTTCACTGTAATTTCAACAACCCGCTGCTGTCCTCTAGCAACTAAAGCTAATGCCGAGACGTGTTGAGACAAAGCAACATTCGGAAAGGGGCCTACCCTGTAGCTGAACGGGGAACCAACCAATGAGGACAGCAGAATTGTCACATCGACTATTTGGGCAAGTGCGACCGAGGTGTGGGCTGGCCGTACCCCGCACGAAGTGGAGCTGGGGAATGAACGGCCGACTGCGACTCGTCAGGAGTGTTCCACTTGCTCTCGCCGACTCTTGCTACTTCCTTCACATTCTGCAAAAACATCCGACACGCGATATATCCGACACCAGTCTGTGGGCAACGACAATGCCATGCCCTCATTAAAGAACCCCTGCTCCGAATGCAAAGGTGCGTTTAACGGGACATAGTCTAGAAGAGGAACAGCTGACTAATATATATATAGGCAAGCACCTTAAATGTATGCACGGCCCCAATACTCACGTCTTCAGCCACCACCACCACCTCCCCTGAGAACTCTGACAGCTGACAATTTCTCTGTTGGATTGGCGGCTCAGGTGATGATGAGACACCACAGTGTCGTCGATGTCGAAATAAAGGATTGCAATGCGTCCGTCTAGGCCGGAGTCGGCCATTCCGGCATGGCTCCTCAGCCAAGTACGACGCCCAGTTCTCACAGACACAGAACTGGGTAAATAGTAGCGCAAGAGAATGTGAGAGACTATCTCTACTTGAATTCTTAAACACACACTGATATTGTTGTAACAGTTCGGCTTCAGACCGGACCTCGACGTACAACACAAAGAATCGCCGCAGAAAAAGATGCTGATGTCGGCTCATTACCGCCACCCGCAAATTTCGTCAATTTCTCTATCAACGACGGGAGGAACCAAGGTCATAATGACCACCGACGATCAACAACCGTTACAAGTGACCCTGTCGGCGCTGCAGCTTCACCTCCGACTCCTGGAAGCTCCGGTATTCTCAACTCGGCCGCCTCAGATAGCATGGTACCATCGCCATTAAGTATTGAACAGATTCAGCATACAAGTGTACCAGCTTATCGAAATGGACCTCCACAGTCGATGCCCGTGCTCTCTCAGCAAGGCCCTTCTTGGGGTGGCATACTGAACAGTCTCGAACCACCACAAGACAAGGACCGACCACTTGATGGTGTACAAGAGGCCTGCCTGCTTCGATATTATGTCGAGGAACTATCGCACTGGGTAAGGCCATCATGAAATTTCTTCTAAGCATAGTTACTAATCAAATTTAGTTTGATCTGGTTGATCCTCAACGGCTATTCCAACTCCTTGTTCCGGAACGAGCTCGGAGATACCCTCCTCTTCTTAACGCAATATTTGCTGTAGCAGCCCGCCATATCTGCCGTATTGCTAGCTTCAGAACACCGCATGGTGTGGTATATCGCGGCCAACATCTACCGAATCTCACCCCAGGATCTGCAGTCGAGTACATGCTCAAGTGCATACCCGTGCTCAAAGAGTTCCATACAACAAGAGATGGCGAGATACGAGAGTTAATCGTGACTACGGCAGTGATACTACGGCAATTTGAAGAGATGGACGACGAAGAGGATGAAGATAATGGCACCGACGCGCCGATGGATGAGCGTGTGAATTTTCTGGCAATTCTGAACGCTGTGCTTCGAAGCCTGACCTCGGACGATCTGGTTCACCATCGAGAGTTATTACATGCCTCTTACTGGATAGCCTTGAGGCAGGAGGTCTACTACGCGCTTCGGAGAGGATACTCGCCTCAGATGGTGGAGCCCCCAGCAGAGTGGGCAGACATTTCGCCAGCGAACAAATTGATCTTCCACACAAGTGAAGTCACAAAGTGGCTGTTTGAGGATAAGTCCGAAGCCGGCTGGCGTAAGCAATGACTGTGTTCAAATTCTAGTGGGCTTAGCTAACATCCTGAACAGAGAGGCTTAAAGAGCAGGAGAGGTACCTTGATCAATACGTTGTCGGACGATTTACACCGATCCTCTCGCAATCTCCAGACAGAGCAAAGGGAGAAGTGTTTCCTACACTTTGGTACGCCTCACCCATCGCGCTCACGGGTATGCAGCATATGATGATAGCAAAGATGATTCTGGTAGCCGAATCACCTTTTCTTGGGTAAGCATCTCATAATATTCTCATAATAGGGACATCTACTGACTGCTCGCAGCCGGGGCGATTCAGATGCACGCACCGCTTATCGCAAAGCCGAAGGCGATGTACGATCCCTGGTACTGGATGTCTGCGGCACAGCAGTCCAACACCCGGGCACGCCTCCGGCTCTTGTAAATGCGACATTAGCCATTCAATTATACGGGAACTACTTTACAGATCCCTGGGAGAGGGACGCTCTTAAGGGTATCGTGAAGATGTTCAAGGATTGCCAAGCATGGCCGGTACCAAAAGCACTACAGGCATTGAAATAGGGATGATGGAAAATCATGAATTCAATTTTGAACTAACCGAAAACTTCAATCATAAAGTGATACTCTAGCTTGCTGCCATCCTGACGTCCTCTGGTTGTCAGTTCGCGGCACTTGTCCGCTAGGATCTCACCCACGACCGGAGCACCACAGTAAAATACACCAACTTTTAGCTCATCATCTTCCTTAAAATCATCATCGATGCCCTCTCTCTTGCCTCTGCTCTGTTGTCTTTTGCTGGCTCTAAACTTGAGCATCCCTTCGTAATGCTCATCTAGAATTGTCTCAAAGTCGGGGCGCCCAAAATGCGTGGGGTTCAAAAGACCAGTCAACGGAGAAGCAGGATGCTCTTCCGTGCGGTGCATCTCGAGGAGCCAGCGGTAAACGTGAGTGGAAATCTTCTTCCGCTTTGCTGTGACGTGGGTGTTGATACGGATGTCGAGATGTGGGTGCACTTCGTGCTCGCGGTGCCAGTCTTGGCTGAGGGAGACGTCGTTGAGTAGATCCGAGAACCATCTGAGGTAGTTGCGGTCACGAACCATCCAGTGGAAGTCCACACGGCGGTAGTCATGTGCAAAAATTCCTGCATCGTGTGGCTGAGGCTTCTCCTGGTTAACCATGCTCGGTCGAACGCTTCGTTGACCACCCGAAGTTTCTAAACCGTCATCCTCGTTCTCTAAATCGCTGTTGTTCCTTTGAACCTGCCGATTGGACGCGACTGCAGTGACATCTGAACTATGACGAGAGCCTCCTGGGCGGTGACTTGGTCCGCCGTGATCCAAATCGTCGTTGTACTGTAAGTCGGCAAGAATGCCTGAGAAGGGAGTGACCCCAATACCAGCACCGATAATGACAGAGTGGCTGAAGTCATAGAAGCGCTGTGCTGGAGCACCGAACGGTCCATTGATCCCAACCTCGATTTCTGACTCGCCCGATTCACCACCTAATTGGCGAAGCCGGCCAGTCCAGTCTCCATCTGTCTTGATGTGCAACATCATCTTCTGACCACGGCAGAAAGAGACCGTAAACGGATGCCATTGGAAGAAACTGATCGAAGGGACCTGCAAAAAGACGTATTGGCCAGCTTTGTACTTCCAAAGTCGCTCGCTGGGAATGACGGCCGTGATCTCAACCGTCTCGTGGTCCAAGACCTTCATGGTAGCTTCGATGCGATGAAACCCGAGGAAAACGCGCACGACGCGCTCGATAATGACCAAAAGTGTCGGAAAGGCGAGAAAATACCCGAACATGGGCCACTGGAGTAATGCAGCTGTGCCGTGTGCCATCATCAAGCCAATGATGGGAAACATTAGCAGATGGCCAAGCTGAAAGACTTGGTAGTTCCACCTTCGGACCTGAGGGATGCTTAAAATAGAGAGGAGGGAGAGGAGTCCGAGGCCAGTAATTCCCGTGAAGCCAGGCACAGAACGAACGTACTCGATGTACGGACGAGGCACTGCATCCGGCCCGAGTACATTGGCAACATCCTCCTCATTGGATGGGTCGCTGCCGTGCACGAACGAACCGGTCAGATGACCAAGAGCGTGGAGCGTTGCGAGCAGGATGGCAACGCAAGATATCCGAATGTGGAACTTCTGGGAGAGGTCCCAGTTGAAGAAGCGCGAAATGTGATACGACCTGCGCAGCCACGTAGAAAAATAGCGCGACATGCTGAGGATGAGGAAGAAGAAGGTCGGATATAGGGCTCCAGCACACGTCTTAGCCATGACAACGCCCCAGCCGAAAGCAGCGCGATATTGTGGTGTCGTCTGGTACTTGACGAGCTGCCATATCCCAAAGGCGCATTGCATGGAGATGACGAGGCCGATGAAGACGACTTCTGGTCCATGGACTGCCCAATAGGCGCGAATTCTTCTCCAACCTGGAAGACGCTTAATATAGCTCTTTTCATCCTCCTCTTCCTTTGTGGCTTGCTGTAGGGAAGGAATCTTCCATTCACGGACCATCTTTGCAAACTCAATCCTTGAGATGCGCTCAGCGTCAGAGCCCATGATGCTGCGTAGAAAGGCGTGGCGGACGCGGTCGTCGCCATCGTGATCGCGATTTATGACGTTGTGGGCGCTTGGTTTGGAGACGAGCTCTTGGTGAGTCTCATCGAGTTTCCGCTCGACCTCGTTGTAATTGATGTAGCCGTCGCCATTGTGGTCAAGATCGTCGAGAAACTCGTTAATCTCCTTGTCGTTGAGGAATTGGACGTTGTTCGAGGAGCGAATGGGGTGCTCTGCCAAAGACTTGCGCGGCTCTCGGGCTTCAGCCATTACGAGGGGGATAGGCAAGGAGTAAGCGCTCAAAGTTGAGTTGATGCGAGAGGAACCTCGAAGGTGCCGAGGGCGAAGGCATATTTTCAGCTTTTTCTCCTGTGCACCAAGAAAATGGTGTTTTCATACCAAGAACGAGTACGTCAGCGCCAAGGTCAACAACACAACACCAAGAACGAAGGCCAAAGCGCGACATGTGTAAAATGGCTCTTGGTTGGAGCCTCAATCGCAGGGGCGCGGTACGAGTCGTGCAGGGGAAAGCCAAGCCGGATAACCTTGATTCAACAACATTATGCTTTAGATAGGCTAGTCTTGGATAATCTTACGGCAAAGAGCGGACCAATTACAAAGACTCGATAAGCAATGGTTGCTTTAGACAAGCTTCTGGGCAAGTCTGGGCAGTCTTGGCTACTGCAATATGGGATCATGGCTTGCAATGACGCAACCGATTTTTAGTCTCACATTGCCAAGCCTTGGACGGCGTCATTCAAACAAATTTCTTAATCAACAATGGTGATAGCTCTCGACGAGGATGAAATAACCGTATAGGAACGCAGTCTATACCGGGCCCCCTCATGTCACTCGTATGGTCTTGAAGCTTTTGCCTCTTTACGTTTTCACAGAGTCTCTAATACTCAAAGGGGTTGGATCTGAAGGAAGGTGGCCTTTATGGATGCGATACTTTTTACAATCAAGGATACCCCGTCCTCTACAGTAGCTAGTAAATGATTTCTTCACGTAGGTAGATACTGTGACCTTATACTTACTGCGTAGTTATTTTACTATCACGTGGCACATCTGATGTTGATTTAATCATGCCACAATCTGAGTTACTACCAAAGCTGTTGAGTCGACATTTTAAATAAAACTGAAAGGCACAGACAATGTGACTTGTTGAAAGTCACAAAACCACTCAAAAGGTAAAAAAGAAGAACGAAAACAAAAAAGGAGGTTACCCGCCAATCACCTACTTCTTCTCAGGTAGGGGGGCATTGACAGACCACGCAACGGCAAAAGGAACAGCATCCGCCAGCATGGCAACACGGTAGGATACCTCAACCTCCACAGTATCCCCAATAGCCAGATTATTCCAGACCACCTGCTCAACGTTGTTGATGGTGTCGTACTGATCCTGTTCATCGCCTTTATTTCCATGACGCTTTTGCTTGTTGCAATGAACAACCAAGTTGATGTTGTTCTGCAAATTGAAGCCTTGTTGATCCATGTACACAAGCGTCGCCTTGAATGTTACTGGTGATCCCTTTTCGACAGATGGGTGCCTGAGAATAAGTTCTTTCTTGACAATGTCGCGATGGGGTTGGTCGTAGATTTTGTCCTCAAAGAATCCTTTATCCAGAGCTGAAATGTGGTCGAAGATGGAATTACTGAGGTCAACCCGCCCAAACCCTTGCTCTTCCAAAGGTCGTCCCAAGTCTACCGCACCATTGATCAACAGAGCTTTGATTAAAGTAGCACTTGGCTGTTGTATTCCCTGCTTGATAAGATGTTCCCTCAAGGCAGCAACACAGCCTGCCACGAGGGGAGTTGCCATGCTTGTTCCAGTCGCAAACATCCAATCCCCGTCCTTGCAAAGACCATAAGAAGTGGCTTGGGCCGACTTCCTAGACCTTGTAGAGAGGATCATGGCTCCTGGGGCAATGACATCGGGCTTGATACGACCCTCTGCGGTTGGGCCACGGCTGCTAAAGACCGAAACATGGTTCGGATTGCCCTTATGTGCACCGTTCTCAGCGTAGGCTTTGAATTCCTCGCTATTCGAAGGGCGTTGGTTATCGCAAGATCCAACCGTGATACAATTCTTGGCAGAACTTTGCCCGCCGACTTGGCCGGCACCAGGTGTTGCCGTTTCCCTTTCACCGTCATTGCCAGCCGCAAAGCACACCACTAGGTCTTGGTGATTCCAGACGAAGTCGTCCAGTTGCTTGCTTCCCATTCCATAAGGTGCTTGTGCCATCGTATCTGTGTCCCATCTAGGGCCCCAGGAGTTGGTATGAATGCGTGAGTTGTGCTTATTGTATGCATCGGCCAGTATGGAGCCTAGACTTTTCCCGGATCTTCCAAAGAGCTCCCTTGCTACTTTCCCTTTCCCCTGGGGCAATGGATCGGTAAGAAGGGCCTGTACCACGAGGTTGGCAGCAGGAGCAGTGCCTTGGATGACTCCGCCCATGGTGTCAGATTCTCCGTCGCCCAGGGCGGACCCACAAACATGGGTTCCATGGCCATCCACATCATCGGTCTCCTTAGCACGACCGATGGGAACAAGCGCAACGACTCTGTTCTTGAAAGCAGGATGAACATTTGGTATACTTCCGGAGTCGAAGCCGGTGTCTGCGACCGTGATAGTCTGGCCCTTTCCTTGAAAGACCGTATCATTGAGTTTGAAGTCAGAGTTTAGGATTCCCCTCGCCAGATTGTTACACAGCTGTAACTTCTGAACCTTGTCGATCGAACCAACATCATCAATATTGGCGATTTCGTATAGCTGTTCGTCGTTCACTTGTAGCCTTACAACGGAATCGCTGTGTCTGACAGTCATGTCCTCCGTTGAAATGCCAGTGATGTTGCTGATTCTGTCAGTGAGCTGCTTAGCAGACTGATCGGCAAGATCGTGGATCATAACATCGATGGTCTGCGTTCCTGAGGTATCGGACACATCGCTAGATTGGAGTGCAGGAGAAATCTTGTAATGTGGGTTGACCGCAGTGACGCTGGAAACAAATGGCAGGTCGCGGAGCACCTTGAGATCCTCCGGCTCATATTTGCAGAGCCATGCATTACCGCCCAAGTACTCCTGAAACTGAACTTGATGCTCTTGGAGCTGGGCCTTTTGGGGGCGTGACAATGGTTCATCGCTCTGAATGCAGAAGAAGTTACGGCTCGTTTCCTTTCCAGCAATGGCTAGATTGGTGACAGCAAGTCCAGCTGGCTGGGGAGCCGAAGGATCAATGCTGTTGCCGTTGTATGAGAAAGACATAATGATATCTGGAGTAAACGATTTGTTTTATAGATTTGGAACAGGTGGTTGTTTCTTGAGAGTGATGGGAGATGAATTAAATAGTGAAGGCCTGATGGGTGGTTCAAGCGACCCTTATGTACCTAATCTCACGCCGCAGCGTACTCTTTTCAATACAAAAGCTATGTCTCCCAGCTGTCTATGAATCTCGTACAAGTTCAGCGTTCCTCCGAGTGGCAAGCTGGCATCACTTCGAAGGACTTCTCCATCACATAGACATCGGTGCATTTCTCCCCCTTGGCGGACGAAAGCTTGTCGTGAATGACGACGAAGAGAGTTACAGGGGGCTGTATGTCACTTGGGACTTATGAATACAGGCCAAAATCACGATGGAGAAGTCAATTATGGTGGAGTAGCTCGATTCGAGATATAGAATTGTAGTGTGGCATTTTGAGCAAGTGTACATCCTAAACAACTGAGTACTGAGTACCATTACAATGAAATACGGGAAGATCATTCGGCCATAATTTACACGGCACATTGCCAGCAAGCCCACATGCCAAGCTACCCCGACTCAGCTCATCTCAATGCCCGCCACATTCCGGCTAATTATGCACGTCTTGAACCAGCTTCGGAAACGGATGTATCTGTGAAATTGCTAGTAGCTGCATTGTTTACTAAACGCTATAAGAAGTGACGCTCTCTTCTAATGATGATCTAGTAAGGCTAAAGAAATCTCGGAAACAACATGGAGGAGCGATATGCGAGGAAAATAATCTATACGAGATGTTGAAGACGGCCAATTCTTGGCGCCGAGGCGCGGCTCTTTCCGGAATAATGAGGCATGCATTATCAATTTTCCGAGCAGTCTTGCGTGATTGGCTACCAATTTATTATGGCTGAGCTCAGCCAGCCACATTTGCTTGAGGCTTTCATCACGAGCCAATCTGGAACGCAGGGCCGATTTGGTCGTCAGCTGGGACCTTTGACTGAATCTCGGCTGTGACTTGTCCAAGATGCAGAAAATGATGAGTGTCTAGTGATCTCGATTGCGTCCAAGCCATGTATCGGATATTTCTTTTTGCCGTTAACAATCTCGCGTTATGGTTAGGGCTGGCTGCCTACATGTAGCTCTAGTCAATTTGGGGGTTTCGGCCGTTGAGAGATGGCTTGTTGCCACCAGGATGCAGGGGAGGCATATCCTGACCCGCAAGTATACCGGCAAATCTTCAGATGGAAAAAGAAAGCTCAAGGTTTCTGGGTCTGTACGATGGGGTGGAATGTGACAGGAACCATGCAAACAAGCTATATACCTATTTGTCGTCGTGAACAAGTACCTGTTCAGTACAAGCTTCCACAAAGTCACGATAAGTCTTATGGCGCGCCTTGATAGCAGTGATTGGGCTGAGGGCCCGGAAAGACAAAAATTTAGAAATCCGGAATAGATGATCACGACTAAGTGCGGCAAGCGCTCTATGATTAACAAGAAACAATTTAAAACCAGGAAGTTACTTTGCGATCTCTACGTCTCAGCTCAGCCATCATATGCCTATGTTTCCCATTTTGGACACACGCATACCTAGAAGCCCATATAGATTGATGCGAGCAAGCGCCTCCATATCTCGTACAGTCTCGACTGCGAAAGCTATGATGGAGCGGAAACCAATGACACTGTTCATCGCCTTCATGGGCCATATAATGCCGAACATTGCAATTATTCAAGACATCCACAGATCTCGATCACGCGCGCCACACTCCAATGTAGTGATTGTGCATTGGATGGGCTGTTGTGGTATAAGCAATTCCTAAATCTCACTTGGGACACTCATCAACAATGGAATGCTCTGACTGAGCGGTCACAAAAGAAAGACAGCAAGCACATTGGTATTTACTCAGCTTGACTCTGCGCCTCAGTATGCTGGACCACATGATTGTGCAATTGATACCTGGTATGGTTCAAAGAATGAGTTGGACAACTCTTAAGGTTATGATAAGCCGACACCATTATCAACACAATTACCCCTCTCACCAAAGAGGCGAAGATCATCTGCAATACCAAACAACGCAGCTAACCCAGTAGCAACATATCTTCTTAAGAGGGCTTCTGGAGTTACTTGAGTCACTTATCTGGTGTCATAGTGAAGTATGGCCAACGTTTCATGTCTTTCACGGAAGTGTTAATCATTCCAACGGCACAATATTAGCTCAGATAATTGCCTGCAATGACAATACGTGAAATTTAGATTGTAATTCTTACAGTAAGTTTACGTAATACAAGATAGTTGAATGGAGATAGTACTACCCAGTTCTACCGGTGGTTAGTGAGCTAGAGAGCCGGGCCTCACATACTATCCATAACTCAATCAGACTCCTCGGCCACGATAATCTCAGCTGCCCTAACTGCCTCTCGTATCATGTTAGCCTCTTCGTGCCCGGTCATATCGCCAAAGACTTCATTCATCTGCTCGAGAGTGCGCCCCGTTATGCCGGGTGAAAAGCAAGCACTGGAGTATTTTGTTATTGTGCCTGCCACCTCAAGCGATGCAGCACTCGTTGGGCTTGTAATTTCTGGCTCATTGACGTCAGTCGAGACTTCAGGCACAGTGAATATTCCAGACGATGAGCAGCAATATCTCAAGCTCGATACCGTTGCCATGGCTCCAGCTCTAGTTAACCAGCCCGACTATACCTTGGACACAATTTGGAGTTTGGAAACAGACCCCCACGGCAATAGCAAGATCTACACGGCGGCATATTCCACGACCACTGATTCCGCAGGACAAGACATTACTACACAAACTCTATGATACCTGGGAACTTCGGATGACAGCACGCAAATCGTCTTCTGCCAGCTGCCGTCTAAGGACCAGGCGGCAGATCAGTACAAACAGGTGCTACCGCATGTGCAGTGGACGATTGATGTTCTCACCACGCTAACCTAAGACGTGCCGGACACTGTGAACAGTCAAGGCATCGTAACAAAGTCTGGAAATGTACTCAGCGCACAGGTTAGTATCTCACAGGATGGATAGCAGTTGGGTCGCTGGGTGGACCCTCAGACGATGCAGATTGATGCCGGGCTATCGCTAGCCACTCCTGGTAATAGTGTCGACTCATCAGACAAGTGGCTTTGTGGAAATTGGATCATCAACATGGAGCCCATTGGGCCGCCATCCTTCAAGTACTTAAGACCGCATTGGAAGATTTACGACACTGATACGGTATGTACAACATCCAAGACCCCTCCATGCGTCAAGTGAACCGCCAAACTGATCTCAGGTTCAGGATACCTCTAATGTACCGCATTTCTCGCAGGCTGGGACGCCCAGCAGTGGTTTACAGTGGAGGATCACTCCTGCTTTGCCCGCTGGTATTCTTGAGCTTGTTATGAGTTCTGGGGCAGATATACCGGATGAAGGCACCATTCGACAGGTTTCTGGAAAGACAGCACCAGTAATGGCACCCACAACTTACACAGTCTCATGATCACTGATATGCCAGGGCAAGACTTGTTCAACACAAACGGCGGAAATCGTCATTGAGGTTGTGCACGATACTGCAGGTGACTAAACAGTATGGTCTGCGGTACTATACGTAAGAGGAGGTAGCCGTAGGCTGGACAACCTAACCAAGATGGTCTAGGTAGCAAGTCAGCAGATTTCGGGTTTCTTTCGATATTTTAAGCAATTTACTTTTGCACGTTGTTAGATGAGGTCTTGTGCTAATATTTGCCCCGATTTTAATACTTTGAGCAACCTCAGTACGGCTCATGGCGGGCGGGGGATGCAAGTTGATTACATCTAGGCCATTAGCAGCGTGCAGATAGAGAAGAGGTCCCCAGTGTCGTAGCAAAGGGTTAGAATTAAGGCCAGGGGAAAGGGGAGTAGCAAACCTGCAACATGACGTTGTTGTTAGTTCTAAGTTACATGTACCTGAGAGGAGCACGGTCCTTACACACCTAGAGGTAGTATCCACATCCTAGCCACTAGCAGAGCGGACCACTTTGGCCACGCTGTCTCAACAAGATTAACCCTGCACTACTGCCAACATAAACCGAATCTGGTTAGGTTTACACAGTTGGA